>JAPTHN010000049.1:792524-1026517 GCA_026936325.1 Platynereis dumerilii | reverse complement strand
AATTAGAATTGACAGGATGACATCCAATATATTTTCTTGAAGCCCTATACTGTAGATTTGATTTGATTGTTATTGATTTATTTCTGCAATTATTTCATAACATAAAATTAAAATTACTTAGAAATAGCGCATGATCTATCTATCTATCTATCTATCTATCTATCTATCTATCTATCTATCTATCTATCTATCTATCTATCTATCTGTCTATCCAGGGGCTTCTATCCCCCTCTGTGGCAATGAAGCACTTCCCCCCATCCCCCCTAGCAGTGCATTATTCTTTCATGTGCACCTCCTCCTTGGCACTGCCGCAGCCACTTACGGACGCATTAAATGACCGCTTATACTGCTTATTCTGCAAGCTAAAAATGGTCAGTAATTTTCAGAAATACTTTGTATGTTTACTCAATATCAGTATTGCTTGAGATATTGCAATAACAATACAGTCTTGCTTATGAACATGGAATTCCTTTTGAATGTTATCAAGTTCAACTATAGATTGCATCATGCTCTCCACCATCATAAACCCCAATTATGTCTATTGCTCCAGTGGAAGTTGTCAAATTTATCTGTATCTTAGGACAATGCTGATGCATTCGGTATTCATAAGTATTTTCAAAATATATCGCCCAGCCCTACTTTTTGCCCAAGCTTGCACAGAATTGATTCAGCAGGTAATCTCTCCCCCCCAAGGATTTTGCAAGTAGTGACCCCCCCCCTTCCCTACCAGCCAAAATGAAAGTGGGTTATTAATCTTTTAGTTCCTGACAAAGTTTTAATATTTGTTCATTGCATTAATCAGTAAAATGTCAGGGAGACGAATTTCTTTATCACCCTGTCTAGTTATTTTACTCTGCCATCTCATTAATCAACCATCGTGAGCATACAAAATTTGGCTTAGAGGGCTGCACATGTTGCCGTAAAGTTACGTAGTTTCCATAGAATTCTGTTAGAATCTAATTATGTGAATTAGGAAAGGATTGACTGTCTGTCCATCCACCAGATGGCATAAAAATAGCTTTCCCACAGTTTAGGCCACAGTGAGGCATTGCTTTTCACAAACTGCAATAACTGCCACCTTGTGGTCATTTTGCTAACAACTCAGTTTCAAAATCTTCTGGTATCATTGAACATCAGTCAGCCAAAGGGGTTGGAGCTCTCTTGAGTCCCCAGTGCTGTTTAACATGCAACACACTCCAGGTTAAAATGTAAGTTTACTTTAATTACTCATTTTGTTAATTCAATGCTTCCATTTGGAATTAATTAATAGACACACTTAGTATATTTATTACTGTATTTCCTATGTATATTATGCAACTCTTCACATTTATTTCTGTGGAATATATGCCACATTTAGCATAATTAGGCACAATTGTAACTCTGGGTATCTATTTAGGTATTCTGGAATGGATAAGGAACTTGCCCCTTTATCCGGGTTCTATGCTGGTTCAATGCTCTAATGCTTCAACTTAAACATCCAAACAGGGTATGTTGATTAATAGAATCAGTTTATTGAATGTTATTTATGTGATTATTCTTTATGAACTTAGTACATTTAGGAAAAGTAGTGATGAACCGCTTGTTAACTATTTGTACAATGTTTCAGGTGTTTTTCGTATGGTTTCCATATGGTATGGAACTGAATGGGTTGGTTCTCCTGTGAACTTTCTTCGTGAAATAAATAATGGAACGAATGTACGACTTTGGTTTCCTTTAACCCGTAATGAACCTATCGGCAACAAATGGCGCAGTTCGACTTCAACTTTCGTGATCATCACTTCATCTTCAAGAAAATCGAGATCATCACTTCATCTTCAAGAAAATCGAGGCAAGTTATAGTGTATGACTCGTTTGGAGACTATTGTTAAGACTATTTTTAAGACATTTGCTTCAAGTAAGACAATTTTAAGAAAATTTTCTTAAAGTTAAGACAAGTGACTTACAGACTTAACACCTACAGCTCAACACTAAGTGGATTAAGCATTCAGCATGCTAAGTGTGAAAACTTACAAGGACTTATTGGATTGATTAAGCCTTACAGTTTGCTAATCTGACTTATGACTTGACTTAAGTGCAACTTCAAGTTCAACTAGATTAAAACTTAAGTCTTTGTGAACTTTGTGAATTTTTAGAAATTCATTGTGAACTTTGTGAATTTTTTTATTCACAACATTAATGAACTTTGTGAATTCTAAATTACAACTTCATGAACTTTTAAGAATTCACTGTTTGATGTTCTGTTTTAAGTTAAATGTTTTGTTTGTGTTACAATTTTTTGGTTGTGCCCTGTTTTTGGATAAGAATTGTTCTTACATTAAGATAGCTTAACCACTTAAGAATTCCAATTTGGTATCACAATGGCATCAGTAGAGGACTTTATTAATGGGCTAGATGCCGCACAAAAGGCGGAAGCCCTTCGTTTGTTAAATCCTCCACCTGGAGAAGGGGATGGTGGTGGAGGAGGTGGTGCAGGTCAGAATGGTGGTCAAGGTGGTCAAAATGACCAAGGTGCAGCACTGTCTAAGTTTGATGATGCCAAGGTGCCAAAATTGCCCTTGTTTTCTGGTATTGAAAAAGGTCCAGAGGTCCCGTATCAATTATGGAAATTTGAAGTCAGCTATCTTATGAGTAATCAGTATCCTGATAATGTTATTCAAAGGGCGATTCATAAGTCTGTTAGGGGAACAGCAGCCAAAATTTTGTGTAACATGGGGGAGAAAGCAACTCCAAGTGAAATTGTCAGCAAATTTGATACCATGTTTGGCAATGTTGCTGATGAGCAAAGTATCCTCGCACAATTTCATTCAGCTGTCCAAGAGCCCAATGAAAGTGTTACTGCTTGGGGATGTAGGCTGGAAGGACTATTGGCTGATAGCACAACTTTCACCCAAGTACAGAAGACTAACCAACTTCGCTCCAAATTTTGGGATGGGTTAAGAGACAGTGGCATTAAAAACGCCATTAGACATCGATATGATAACAATGAGGCTTTTGATGCATTGTTGGCTGCGGCCAGAAACTTAGAGAAACCTGCCAATGTGAAAGCAAGATTAAATGAGGCAGTGGAAGCAAAATCTTCTAGTTTAAAGGATTTGGAGGGAAAAATCACTGAAATGTCAAAACTGTTAACTGATCTTAGTGCCAAGGTAAACAAACCTCCTCCAAGGAAACTAGGACCTTGTCATAAGTGTGGCAAGATGGGACACTTAAAATACAGTTGTCAGGAAAACTAGGTAGGGTCCCTGTGAGTGGGCGCATGGTGGATCCAAAAGAATCCTGCCCTGTTGTTAATCGTGATTCTCTTGTCGGAGAATCCACGATTGTTGAAATATGTGTCCGGGAATTAGGAGATTTCGCAGTGAAAACTCTGTTGGACACTGGTTCTCAGGTTTCAACTATTAGTAAGTCTTTGTATGATCAAGTGTCTGATAAGGTACAGTTACAAGGTATTGAATCCCTAGAGATTATTGTGGGGAGTGGTCATACTTTGCCGTATCTTGGTGTTGTTACTTTGGACATTGTTTTACCATGTACAGTGGGTGATAAAACACTTACTGCATTGTTTCTTGTTGTTGAGGACTCAGCTGTCAATGTTGAGGTCCCAATGTTACTTGGAACAAACGTTCTCAGATATTGTTATGATGTATGTAAGGAACAAGGTGAGGAGTGGCGACAGCAACTTCCTGTTGGTTGGCATTGTACATTCCTGTGCTTAGAAATGTCAGGAATGCAGTCACCAGTGGATACAGTAGTTAAGTGTCAGTCTGCTATTGAAGTGCCACCAAGGGGAATGGCCGACTTTCATGTCTGGAGCATTAGGCCTCAGAAAGGTGAAAAATGGTTGGTTAGTGATGATGACTTAGCACTTCCTGGTGGAGTGGTGGTTACTCCAATTCTTGTTTCTGGAGATCAGACAGATCCAATTACTGTTACCATTAATAACATGTCTGATAAGTCTGTTGTGATTCCGCCGGGCACAGAGGTATGCCATGCTGAGGCAGTGCAGACAATGACTCAGGTGAGTAGTGAATGTTTGGACTCGCAAAAACAATTCTTTGAGTTATTTGATCTAAAACAAATGCATCAAAATTGTGATGATGTCCAGCTTCAGAAAGTGAAAGAATTGTTATGCGAGCACAAAAATACCTTTTCCCTTCACGATTTTGACATTGGTAAGGCTAAGGGCATGTACCATGAGATTAATCTAACAGATCAAAAGCCCTTCAGGGAACGTTACAGGAGGATTCCGCCTTCTATGCTACAAGAGGTAAGAGATCACATTTCTATGATGCTGGACTGTGGAGTAATTAGACCCAGCCAAAGCCCATACGCTTCTCCAGTAGTACTAGTCAGGAAGAAGTCGGGCGCTCTTCGATTTTGTATTGATTTTCGCAAGCTTAATGCGTCAACTCTCCGTGATTCTTATGGTCTTCCCAGGGCCGAAGATTTGTTTGACAGACTTTCCGGTGCCTGTTGGTTCAGCACCCTAGATTTAAAGAGTGGGTACTGGCAAATTGAGATGGATCCAAGGCATAAACATCTCACTGCCTTTACTGTAGGCCCTCTCGGCTTTTTCGAGTTCGAAAGAATGCCATTCGGTCTCTCTAATTCCGGAAGTAGTTTTCAGCGCATGATTGAAAGATGCATGGGTAATGATTACTTAGAAATGTGTCTCCTGTATTTGGACGACATTATTGTGTTCAGCAAGTCATTTGAGGAGCATTTGGAACATGTGCGTCACATTCTAGAACGGTTGCGTGATTTTGGACTCAAGGTTAATCCAAGTAAGTGTTCTTTCTTTTGTACTGAAGCTAAATTTCTTGGCCATGTAGTCTCTGCAGAGGGATTGCATGTGGACCCAGAAAAAGTGTCGGCAGTAGTAGATTGGGAGGTCCCCAGTAATCAGCAAGAACTGAGACGATTCTTAGGATTTTCTGGATATTATCGAAGATTTATCGAGAATTTCTCTTCAATCTCTGCTCCGCTGCATGCGTTGCTCAGAGGAGAATGCTTCATAAAGAAAGGTAAGCGACGTGTTGATCTTCCTGAATTTTGTTGGACAGCTGTACATCAAAATTGTTTTGAAACATTGAAAGCTGCAATTACTTCAGCTCCGGTTCTGGCATTCGCAGATTTCAGTAAACCTTTCGAGCTCCATGTAGATGCTAGCCTAAATGGACTCGGTGCCATATTGTATCAAGCTGACCAGCAAGGGAAGTTACGTCCCATCGCTTTTGGTAGTCGTGGTCTTAGACCATCAGAGATGAATTATCCAGCTCACAAACTAGAGTTTTGTGCACTGAAATGGGCAGTGACAGAAAAGTTCAAGGACTATCTGTATCACTCAAGTGTGCGGATCGTGACGGATAATAATCCTTTAACGTATTTGACCTCTAGTTTGAAGTTAGATGCCACAGGGCATAGGTGGGTCGCAGAATTGGCCAACTATAATTTTGATATTGTGTATAGGCCTGGTTCCAAGAATGCGGATGCAGATAGTTTGTCTCGTCGCCATGAAAGGTCTGGTGAAGCTATCCAAGCAGATACGGTAAGAGCTCTTCTTCAAGGTTCAAGTAGTCCTGATGTTGCTTCTTTGTGTAGTACCAATGTTCCGGATGATCTTGGAAATGTGACCGCTGTGATGACGAAGGCAGAGTGGAAGACTGCACAGCAAGAAGATCCAGTGGTCAGTGCAGCAATCGACAAGCTTCTGGGTAAACAGGTTCCTAGAAAACAGCAGTGCGGAGACACCAGGATCCTGCTGAAGACTAAGGGCCTTATGCTAGAAGAGGGAGTGCTGTACAGGAAGAAATGTACTGACAAGGGTGACGTCAAGCAGTTGGTTTTGCCTGAAAAGTGGAAAGAAAAAGCTTTCCATAAGCTCCATGATGAAATGGGTCACCTGGGTAGGGACCGTGTCTATGAACTATTCAGTGGCAGATTTTTCTTCCCAAGAATGCAGAATCAAATTTCGTTGTGGCTGAAGAATTGTGAAGTGTGTTACAGGAGAAAAGCTTCAACAAAGCAGGTTGCTCCATTAGTCAACATTGAATCTTCGCAACCTATGCAAATTATGTGCATTGATTATCTGTCTCTGGAAAGGTCAGTTGGTGGATATGAGAATGTGCTGGTAGTGACAGATCATTACACTCGCTACGCAAAAGCCATTCCAACTAGAAATCAGACAGCAACTACAACAGCTCGTCATTTATTTGATTTAATGATCAATGATTATGGGGTACCGGAGAAGCTGCACAGCGATCAAGGTCCCGCGTTCGAAAGCCGTGTGATCAAGGAACTCTGCAAGATGTTGGGTGTCCATAAAACTCATACAACCCCTTATCACCCAATGGGCAATGGGCAGGTAGAACGTTTTAATCAGTCACTCATTAATCTACTGTCCACCCTGCCTGAAGACAAGAAGTCCAGATGGCGCGAATACATTGGCCCTATGGTTCATGCGTACAATTGCACAGTCAATGATGCAACTGGGTATTCGCCATTCTATTTAATGTTCGGAAGAGAACCAAGACTTCCCATTGATGTTGAATTTGGCATTGAGTCTGATGAAGATCAGCGAAGTTACACCGAATATGTGAAGAAAATGCAAGAACGGCTGGAGTATGCATACAAACTGGCTTCCGACCATATTACGAGACATCAAGCTCAAGGTAAGCGTTTCTATGACAAAAAGGCAAGAGCAGCTACCGTCCGAGTGGGTGATCGAGTGTTGGTAAGGAAAGTGAGGTTTGAAGGTACACATAAATTGGTGGATAAATGGGAAAAAGATGTTCATGTTGTTCTAAGTCAACCTGACAAGAGTATCCCTGTGTTTGAAGTCCAACCAGAAATTGGAGTTGGCAAGGTTCGAAGGTTGCACCGCAACTTACTGCATCCTTTTGTCTTGAGTGAGAAGGACCAGGAAGCAGTTCTTGAGTTAGAATCTGACCTAGAGTCAGATGATGAGTCTGATAATGAGTATTTGCCTCCTTGCATCAATACCAATGTAAGGGAGCTAGTAGGCAATGGTCGTCAGGGGAGGGTGTTCGGCAAGAGCCGGTTCAAATTCCTCATGTTCAAGTTCCTCAGGTAGCTGGCCCAGGGCCACAACCCCAAGCCCAAGCTAGTGGTATAGGACAGGATACTGATGCCTCTGCAGAAGTTGATTCTCCTTTAATTAGAGATCCTGTAAATGCTCCAAGAAGGTCTCAAAGAGAAAGAAAGGCTCCTGCCTGGATGACCTCAGGAGATTATGTTACAAATTTTCAGCAAACTAATGACACTGCTGGACCTGATCTTTCTTTAACTTGCAATCAGCAAATGTTGCTGATCAAAATGCTATTGAGTCATGTGATGCCAAATTAATTGTATTTGAAATGTGTGGTTATTGAATATATGAGGTGGTTTAATTTTGAATTTTGAGTTTTGATAAGAATTACGGTTCTATCAGTTGGTTTTCATTTAATTAACTTTTATTTTGTATGTTTATTGTTCTGTTGATTGAAAATGTTTTGTTATAAATTTTTGTATTAATTTGTGTTCTCTAAGGTAATGACGAGGACGTCATTTATTAACAAGGGGGAGTGTGTTGCCGTAAAGTTACGTAGTTTCCATAGAATTCTGTTAGAATCTAATTATGTGAATTAGGAAAGGATTGACTGTCTGTCCATCCACCAGATGGCATAAAAATAGCTTTCCCACAGTTTAGGCCACAGTGAGGCATTGCTTTTCACAAACTGCAATAACTGCCACCTTGTGGTCATTTTGCTAACAACTCAGTTTCAAAATCTTCTGGTATCATTGAACATCAGTCAGCCAAAGGGGTTGGAGCTCTCTTGAGTCCCCAGTGCTGTTTAACATGCAACACACTCCAGGTTAAAATGTAAGTTTACTTTAATTACTCATTTTGTTAATTCAATGCTTCCATTTGGAATTAATTAATAGACACACTTAGTATATTTATTACTGTATTTCCTATGTATATTATGCAACTCTTCACATTTATTTCTGTGGAATATATGCCACATTTAGCATAATTAGGCACAATTGTAACTCTGGGTATCTATTTAGGTATTCTGGAATGGATAAGGAACTTGCCCCTTTATCCGGGTTCTATGCTGGTTCAATGCTCTAATGCTTCAACTTAAACATCCAAACAGGGTATGTTGATTAATAGAATCAGTTTATTGAATGTTATTTATGTGATTATTCTTTATGAACTTAGTACATTTAGGAAAAGTAGTGATGAACCGCTTGTTAACTATTTGTACAATGTTTCAGGTGTTTTTCGTATGGTTTCCATATGGTATGGAACTGAATGGGTTGGTTCTCCTGTGAACTTTCTTCGTGAAATAAATAATGGAACGAATGTACGACTTTGGTTTCCTTTAACCCGTAATGAACCTATCGGCAACACACACACATCTTTGCACACAATTTTGGTTCATTGCATTAATCAGTGGATTATCAGGATGGGGAGGACTTATTTTTTGCCTGACTATTTTTTTTACAAGAAAATTATCCATTTCAGTACAATTTTTTTTCTTCATTGCATTAATAAGGTGAATGCATAGCTGAGGGGGGGACAAATTTCATTCTCCCTCTGTGTATTTGGGGAATATCAGAGAGAGGGGATTTCTTTCTGCCCAGTGTAGTTGTGGAATTTATTTGGGGGGTTTGTTTCCCTGACCATTTAGTTGTCGAATTTAATTAAAGGGGGTATATTTATCACCATTTACTTGTAGAATTTCAGGGGGAATTGGTTCCATTCCTTAGCTATGTTTAGTTTTGGAATTTATGGGGTGAGGATTTGTTTCTCTGTCTGTTTAGTTATGGAATTTGAGGAGAGGAAATTTCTTTCGCCCTCCATTTAGTTGCAGAATTTTGTGGAGGGGGGGGGATTTCTTTCTCTCCATTTAAGAGGGGAGAACTAATTTGCCCCTATTTAGTTGTGAATTTCATGTGGAGATTTCTTTCTCCTCTGTTTAGTTGTGAGATTTTGTGGGGGGGGGGGGGTGTTTCTTTCTCCCCTGTTCACTTGTAGAATTTCTTTTTTCCTGTTTTGTTTTGGAATTTGGGGGGGGGGTATTCTTTCTCCCCCTCCCCATTTAGTTATAGAATTGCAGAGGGGGGATTTCACTCTTACCCATTTAGTTAATTGTGGAATTTTGGAGGAGGGAGATTTCTTTCTCCGCTGTATAGTTTTCAAGGGGGATTTCCTTCTCGCCGGCTTAGTTGTAGAATATCAGGATGGATTTCGTTTTTCCTGTTTTCTTCTGGTAGCCTATATCAGGGGGGGATGTGGAGTTGTGGAATTTCAGAGGGCCCCTGGCTGAGAGGGGGGAATTTCTTTCTCCCCTGTTCAGTTGCTGAATTTTAGGGCGGATTTCTTTTTTCTGTTTTATTTCTGGAATTTCAGGGGGATTTTAATTCTCTCTCTCCCCCCCCCCCAATTTAGTTAAAGAATTTTAAAGGGGGGCTTTCATTCTTCCCCATTCAGTTGTTTAGTTGTAGAATTTCAGGGGGGGGGGATTACGTTCTCGCCGGTTTAATTATATAATTTCAGGGGGGATTTCGTTATTCCTGTGTTTACTTTTGGTGTATTAGTTATTGAATTTCAAGGGGGGGTGGATTTCTTTCTCCCCTGTTTATTTCAGGAGTGGGGGGAATTTATTGCTTTCACTGTTTAGTTGTTTTACAAAAAATCTTCCATTTTCTAAAGTTTTTGTTCATCGCAATAATACGTAAAATTTCAGGGGGGATTTCCTTCCCCCCTGGCTTCTGTTGGAAGCAAACTGCTTCCACAAACCCCTCTGTAGAAGCCCCTGTGTCTATCTATCTATCTATCTATCTATCTATCTATCTATCTACCTATCTACCTATCTATCTATCTATCTATCTATCTATCTATCTATCTATCTATCTATCTGAGTCTCCTTGCTCCATGCGTGTATTTCTTTAC
This sequence comes from Platynereis dumerilii, assembly GCA_026936325.1. NCBI lineage: Eukaryota > Metazoa > Annelida > Polychaeta > Phyllodocida > Nereididae > Platynereis > Platynereis dumerilii. The sequence goes on along the minus strand of JAPTHN010000049.1, from coordinate 1,016,556 downwards.
ATTCTTCTTTCTTTGATATTTTTACAACATTCACTGCTTTTTTACAGTGAGCAAAAATATAATCAATCAATCAATCAATCAATCAATCAATCAATCAATCTATCAATCTATCTATCTATCTATCTATCTATCTATCTATCTATCTATCTATCTATCTATCTATCTATCTATATCTATATATCTATCCTTCTATCTATCTATCCTGTGAAATATTAAACAATGAACTATTTTTTATTTTTCTTAGACTCTCGGCAGTCATTCGATGCAGTTGTTCAAAACAAGTTGTTTTAATTGTTGATTTATAAAGAGTGCACCATCTTGAAAACTGTTGATTTGACAATAGGGTAATTAGCAGGAGAATACTCTACCCCCTAATGGGCGGAGAATTAGTGAATTAATTACATTGGTTAACCCTTGGGGGATTTGTGTGGTATACCGTTTTGGTTGTTTTGGTTTAGATTGGTTGGCAAAATTGGTTCATCTCCACAGATTGTTAAAGCAGTATAGCTGTTGTAATTTTTTTAAATATACTATAGTATATATATTATTTTGATTAATTCTGTGATAAAAAGTTTACTTTTTACATGCAGGACAAATAAAAAAAACCCACATAATTTCATTAATTTTAATTTTATCATGCAGTTAGTAAAGAATAAAACGAAGTTGCAGGTAACTAATAACTTCAAATATCTAGCAATATTTATTTCCGATCTACTTCAAGGATAAATGAATATGAAACGTCTATTTGTAAAAATTATTTTTAAAGAGTTGCCTCATACTTGGAAAAGTGAACTTATCGTGTCAAAATAATAGTGAAAAGAAAAATTAATCAGAAGTATTTACATTTCTTCTTAACACTAAATTCTAGTTAAGATTAAAAAAAAAAAATTCTTGTAGGCCCTATATTATATATACATTTTTTGCAGTCTTGAATGCATGTGCTATCGTAGAACTCAAAACCCTTAGAGTTATAAGGGGTGAGTTATAGAACCAAAACAGTTCATTCAATTCCAATTAAGCCAATTCTGATCATGGGCAATTTCATTTGAATACAATTTGGTGGCAATGGTGTTTTAATGTGGCTTATTTTACAAGTAATTTAACACAGTTTATTTGTTAATGGCAAAGAGACTTAAAACTTAGAGGGGAGCCATTCGATGTTGTGAAACTGTGAAAAAATGATTCCCTACAAAGTTTGGGTATATGGTTATCTGAGGGGGGGGGGGCGGAGGGGCGGTGTTCAGATTTACTTGTAATATTGCCTCCAGATATAGTTTTTTTTTTTGGTATGTACATTTATATTTAAATGAATGTATAAAATAACCATCAATTGATATAGTTAATGAATTCCATTCACACACTGCACCCTATTTTGCACGGAGCCTAGAGCCTGGATATTTCAGAAATATATTTTTTTTTGCCAAATCTTGCAAATGGTAATTAAATTTTGTTTATTAGGCTACTGCTTATAATTCTAATTTTAAATTGTGAAAACTGCATGAAAATATGTAGGCCTATATGATTGAAGCCTATAGACGTTATAAAATTACAGAAATAATAAAATTACAGAAATAAAGCATATATATGCAGGGCCATCTATGCCATATTGTTTGAAAAAAATTATTTGCCTGGGAACGGTTGCCCTGTATAATATACCAAGATATATTTTAAGAGAATTATGCCTGTGAAAGGAAGACATACGATCAAATCACAAAAGGTTTACTTACCATCGTGACTAGAGTAGTTCGGAGACAGCCTGCTATGAAGATCTTCATCAGTGATAGCAGATCGGGGGTCAGAGGAACTCCGGCAGATCAACCCTTGGGGCCCGGGGGACACCGGAGAAGGAGGTGCCCGCGAGAGAGAGCTTATTCCCCCGGGGGCAGAAAACGCCGACAGGCCAGTCTGAAACAAAATTGGGAATGAAATTTTAGTTTTTGTATGGTTTTAATCTTTGATACTTGGATATTTATCAGCCATCATATGAGTAGTGATGCAAAAAAGAGATTCATAGGCCTATTTGTGGCATACAACATTAGGCTAATGTATAGTAGGCCTATTGATCTTCTAAATTTTACTTTTGAATTAAGGTGCGATTAATTGAGATCTAGATGGGCCTATATACCTGAAATAAGGGACCCAATCTGACAGTGGCCTTATAGAATATGACATGCATATAAAGAGCAATTAGAACTATAAATTCCAAAAAATTAACACAGCCTATTTGTCTGTAAATTTCAGTATGTCTACAGTTTGTCTACAAATCAAGAAGCCAAACAAATGGCAAGCATCACATCTCTAAAATATTCATAACATCCAAACAATCAGGTGGAGCCATTTTTTGTCAAACCCACAATTAGAGATTTTTGGAAAAAAGGTGATTTTGGCAAAAAAAAGGTGATTTTGTCAAAAGGTGATTTTATCAAAAGGTGATTTCAGGAAAGGTGATTTTTAAAAAAGGTGAAATTGTGAAATTGACTGGCCCCCTTCCAACTTGGACTTGTGATGTCACTGGCTTAAAAATGTTTTTACAATTTGTTTGTGTCAGTTTATTATTTAATCAATTGATTCAGTGTATATCATACCTTGCAGCATAGGTGTCAATAAAGTTTGAATAAACAAACTAATTAAATGAATAAAGGTACTCATGAATCTAATAAGAAGATTAGGAAACCAAGAGGTAACTGAATTACTTAGCAAAGCCAGTTTGCAAATTGAAAAGAAGAAAATGCATTTTTCCAATGGACTGCCAATCTGCAAAGAGCTCTAATAAATCAGATATTGTTTCTATTTTCCTTTCTACAAGAAACTGGATTGAGGGCATTGGAGGCCCTACATGATTAGAGCTATAGATCTGGGCCTGTTCTTGTTGTAGGCTTTCTGATAATGCTATCTATAGGCCTAAATACCAAGGGAGACGTAGTGACGAGATAATACAAATCGTACTATATGCATGCACTCCAAAAAATTTCGGGACAAAATTGGTTTTTTAGATTCAAAATGGTTTTTTGAAAAACCAAATTTCAATGCAAAACCAACATGGATTTTTAAAAAAATCCATGTTGGTTTTTTGCATTGATATTTGGTTTTTCAAAAACTATTTTGAATCTAAAAAACCAATTGTGTCTGAATATTTTTAGAGTGTGGGAGCTCTCAGAGAAACAATGATGCCTCCTATAAATATTGGAAAGTAGCAATTAATTTGTTTTTCTTGATTCAAAAGTTTGCCCATATGAAATGGAATATTTTGTATACTTCAGAAAGAAAGTGGTTGTGTTGTAATGTCAGTGCCTTGATCAATTCAAAAGTTCTATATATATGATATCTCTTCAAAATTTCAGCCAATATATTTCAACATTTTATTTAACTTTATATAGGCATATAAGCACTTTACATGCACACACTTCAACATGTTAGATTATCTGGATGGCAGTTTATAGAACTCTGAACAATCTGTGCAAAGGTCTAATTTTCTAAACAATAATTTATGACATCAAATTGAAAACCAAGAACCAATTTTCATTAATCATAATCTTAAACTTGTCTTCCACCCTTATAAAATTTTGCACAAAATAACAAAATCGGTAACCCTAAATAAGATATATAATTCAAATAATTCAATATCATGAGCATTGAGCATTATAGGCCAATATGTATTTTGGTGAACCTACCTGTGATATAGAACTGCCAGCACTGAAACTTGGATGCAGGTGTAGACCATTGTGAATAGAATAAGGTGATGATGATAGATTCAATGGTGATCCAATAGCAGGAATAGAACTGTTATTATTCAATGGCATTTGACTATAGATGGAGTTCAATGGTAGATGAGCTGGTGGGGGCAGTTGCCCTGCCCCAGGTAGAAGCAGGTAGCCATTATATAACATGGGGCTTGCCCGTTGGGCCCCACTAGATGATGGTCCTATCAGAGCATCTATGGTAAAAGAAGTGTAGCCCGAACGTTGCATTTTATTGGACATTTGGACAATGTCAATAAATGTATCCCAAATTGATGTCTTTTTAGTCAATGGAATAATTAATAAGGTTCCTGCTATATGTTGAACTTTCACAAAAAATCACAACAATTTGTATGTCACCTCCAGTTGCAAGTGAAAGTTTTGAAGTCCAGTTTGTTATAAAAGTCCAGTTCACTTTTAGAAATAAAACTCACACCATTTTTAAATGATGTTGTACACAGTTTAACGATTTTTGTGTGAAATAATTATTTTTCAAATGATAATCAGTCAGCTATAAGTATATCATTTGAATATCAAGTCCAGTGTTAAAAAGATGATCAGTTGTGTTTATAACTTTTGTAAACACTCATTTTTGCACTATGAATGAAATCGTGTGCTTATGAAATCCAGATTTTGTAAAATAATTGTCCATTTGGGATACGAGAGCCACACAGATATAATCATGTCCTTATGATAATCACCATGTTAAATTAAGACTTAAAACTTCATTTAAAGCCAATTCCATGTTGTTTATCCTTCAAAATCTGCGTTAAATTCTCCAAAACACCTTTTTCAATAGAGATCTTATCTAAAGTGAGCTCTCTGGCACTGGGTTCTGTGATCAAATGTGCTCAGTTGCTGCTTCCCTGTCAATCAGGGCCTTATTTGCATAAACTCCACCCCCAAACGCTGCAGAAACACTCCTCTGCAATCCGATTGGCTGACGACGTGCGTTCTACACAACGTCCTGGGCGTCATGCTAATTAACAGTAGCGTTTTATTTTCCTGCCCAATTTGGTGATAATGACTGAGGCACGCTTAGATCATTAACAATGCAGTCAAGTGAAAATTGCTACTGCCAATTCGAATAAGCAACCTCCAAACTCTCTTGTTTAAAGTAAATTAGCTAATTGCCAATTACCAGCCTTTATAATGATGGATCTAACAAAATTTACAAAACCATTTATTCTAAACTCAAATAATTACGCTTGTGTGAAAAACAATGAATACACAAATGAATGATTATAAAAGATTGTATTTTTTGAAAATTCCTCAAAATTCACTCATTTATAAATTCCCTGCGTCTGAAGTCTTTCTACGTATTTTTTTCCTTCTCTCTTCTTTCTTTTCCCTCTTTCTTTCTTTTCCCTCTTTCTTTCTTTTCTCTTCCCTTCTCTCTTCCATTCTCTCTTTCTTTCTCTCTTTCTTTCTCTCTTTCTTTCTTCTCTTTCTTTCTCTCTTTCTTTCTCTCTTTCTTTCTCTCTTTCCTTCTCTCTTTCCTTCTCTCTTTCTCGCTTTAGTTTCTTTCCTCCTTTCTTCTTTCTTTCTATCATGAACGCTTTTTCATGTTTTTTCATCTCATTGTAGTTTAGCAAAATAACAAAATGATTTCATCAATTTTCGGTGTTTGATAGTCATGAAGTCTCAACAAAATATGAAACCGACTTTAGGGATCGGCCGTTTGTAGGCCTATAGAACAAATTTGTATACATTCCGTTATATAATCAGGCAAGTCTTTAATTAGCAAAACTGACTAATTAGCTTGGACAAAATAATGCTGCTCTGCTAATATGCGGGTGGGCCAGTGGAAGAAAAAATGGCGCAAATTTTTGGTGCGAAATGAGAATAGCAGACGATCTTGATAAGCTAAGAATTTGGTAGATAATAATAGATAGCAGAATTTCTGATAGAGCTCGATAGCACAATGTGTTAGATCAATCATGGCTGCCATTTTGGGCTAATTTACCAGTAAACAGCCCGTTTCTTATTTTACCCCTCCCCTGTGGAGACTTTGGTGTCACATGTAAATAAGTTGATCAATTAATATCAGGTTGTGGGTTCAAAACGCGTGTGTTATCTTTGAAGAGAGGGGGGGGGGGTATTTCAAGATGGGGGGGGGGGTAGTAGGAGCAGAGTAGGGGAGGGGTCCAAAAAGTGTGACCTGGACACTCCCACCTTAATTAAATGCCAAACTAAAATTCCAACAAGTCTAACATAATTATAAGAAACATTCAGACCAGCCTGCTGCTGTGTCCAATCTGCATGTTGTGGTTTGATCCAACTCTTGGCTGTCCTATGCATATATATTTAGACCGTGGTTATCCTACATTGCTCATTTTATTTTGAAAAGTTTGATTTAAATAATCTGCCAGAAAGAGTGTTGAAATATGGCATATGCATGCCTATAGATACATTCAACTTGATTGAAGTACTGACAAGTAGCCCTGCAGGCATATAAATTAGTTAATAAAAATATTTGGTATTTATAACATGACAACAAATTTGAAAATTATGTACCTTCTCGTCTTCCACGTTTTACGGGGGAGAGCCATAGAACGAGGACGGGAGGAGGCAATCCTTGCCCTAGTCTTACCCCCGTCCCTCCATTTACATACAGGTATACCCTCCCCCCCCCCCCAACCAACTCTGATCCAACCCCCCCCCCCGTATCCATACCACAATCATTAATACCCTAATTACCCAAAAGGGGGAGTAGTCAATAGATGAGATCAAGAGATATGGCAAATTACCCCACAAGCTTGGCATAGCTTGTCATAGCTACTGCATATGCACACTGCAGGTAGCTAGACCTAGGAAATTAAAATTAGACTCAGGAAATTCAGATGACCTTCAACAATTTAGAAGGTCAGCTTGAACGCTTCATTAGATGTAAATAGTGTTCATCAGGTCAGAAAACTTTTTTAAAAAGCAAAAATTCAGAAAAATGAAAACAATTTTTTCATTAATTTGGATCATGTACTATGTGGGCAAAGCAAGGTACGCTCAGGGGCGTATTTAGAAACTGCTAGAGTGGGACCAAAAATATGGTGAATTCGCTGAAATTCAGCTTCTTCTGTCCTTGTCATGTTCACTTGGGCTTGGCCCGATGCCCCCTAAATAAGCCACTGGATACAGCCAAAAAATAAAATTTCAGGAAATTTTGGTCAAAAATTTGGAAAAGCACAATTTTGCAATATTGGGCATACATTTTCGCCCCCCCTAAAAAAAATTGATTGACCTCCAAGATTTCAGAAATTTTCAAGTCTTCCGAATTAGACGACAAATTTTGCAACTTGACACAAAAACGTTTGGCAGTGTGACATAGATTAATGTTGGTGCTATTTACGACATGAATAAGTCTTTTACCTCATAGTTGCACTGTTTTAAACAATGCAATATCAATTTACACATTTTGTTAAGGCCTTCTAAAGTATTATTATTTTCAAAAAGGAAAATTAGAAGATTTTAGTTTAAAAACTAAAATACGATTTTGGAAAGTAATTTTCGGGGCAAGGAGAACCCAATGCGCACATAGATACGTTGTGGCAAAGTTGTGACAACGTTGCAATGTTGGTGTAAATTATGTAGAATTGTGTGTAGAATCATGTGGTTGTAATGTTGGTGTAAATTATGTAAAATCGTGTTGTAGAATCGGTGTGGTTGCAATGTTGGTGTAAATTATGTAGAATTGTGTGGTTGCAATGTTGGTGTAAATTATGTAGAATTGTGTGTAGAATTGTGTGGTTGCAATGTTGGTGTAAATTATGTAGAATTGTGTGGTTGCAATGTTGGTGTAAATTATGTAGAATTGTGTGGTTGCAATGTTGGTGTAAATTATGTAGAATTGTGTGGTTGCAATGTTGGTGTAAATTATGTAGAATTGTGTGGTTGCAATGTTGGTGTAAATTATGTAGAATTGTGTGGTTGCAATGTTGTAGATTTGTGTGGTTGCAATGTTCTTGTAAATTATATAGAATTGTGTGTAGAATTGTGTAGTTGCAATGTTGGTGTAAATTATGTAGAATTGTGTGGTTGCAATGTTGGTGTAAATTATGTAGAATTGTGTGGTTGCAATGTTGGTGTAAATTATGTAGAATTGTGTGTAGAATTGTGTGGTTGCAATGTTGGTGTAAATTATGTAGAATTGTGTGTAGAATTGTGTGGTTGCAATGTTGGTGTAAATTATGTAGAATTGTGTGGTTGCAATGTTGTAGAATTGTGTGGTTGCAATGTTGGTGTAAATAAAGTAGAATTGTGTGTGAATTGTGTGGTTGCAATGTTGGTGTAAATTATGTAGAATTGTGTGTAGAATTGTGTGGTTGCAATGTTGGTGTAAATTATGTAGAATTGTGTGGTTGCAATGTTGGTGTAAATTATGTAGGATTGTATGGTAGAAATGACATTGTCACAACCTTAGTTGCCTTGTGAAGCAATGTCAATATATTATGTTAGCATGCAATGTTGTATCAATGTTGTCACCATAGGCCTTTTTCGCGGGGGTCAGCCCTCCCTGGCATCAGGGCAAATGGCTCATCCCGACCAATCAGGGCAGATCCACTGCCCGGGTCACATCTGCACCATGTTAAAACTTCAGGGCAAAATAGCGACAACCCCCCCCCTTGAAAAGCCTGTCCCATACGCCTATGGTTGTCACATCATTATGAAAGAATCTTAACATTGTGTTCATGATGTGGCAACATCATTTCTACCATACATTTCTCAGTGACCAACAGACAGCAAAGTAGTGTTTTACGTTGTGTGACCCTTGGTAATACACTTGGGAGCAGAGATACAAATTTCTCATGTTTCTTATTTACAGTTTCTGCACTTTTCTTAATTCTTCTTCAATATTTACCTTCTTTCTGCATTTATTTTTTTCCCTCTATTTTTCCGCTTTTTTTTCCCTTCAATATTTCTTCTTTATCCCAGCCACACCTCAGGTAATACTGAGGGACTGTAAAGTGCAGACGAATTATGCCATTAAGGCGGGCTTGGTGCGACCCCTGGTGAGAAGATAAGACATAGCCCCCTAGCGGAGAGATAAGGGAGCGCCAAGGAGATTATGACTTTGTAGGTGGTATAATTTGGAGGAGGGAAAATGTGACGTTTGCAGAGAGATTTCCTAATTTCTTTGTCAGATTTGCAGAGAACTGCATTCTACAGAGCCTCTATATTGCAGCATTTAGGCCATCAAATACAGAATGACATTCTTATCAGTATTATTGAGTTACTCAAGTTCTTACTGTCAGCTGCAATTGAAGAAGTTGTTTGTCTTCAGCCAGGGTGCACGGTCAACTAATTATAAAATTGGGGACGGAGGGGGGGGGGATTTTAGACTTATTTTTGCATGGAATTCAACAAGTTATTTTTCCAAGCCAGTGGAAACTATTTCGATTTGACTGCCATTTTTGAATATAACATGTGTATTATAATAATTTAATTTGTTTTACAAATGTCATGCTGCAATCGTGTTTTTTTCATCTTTAACTTTTTTTTATTGTAATTTTAACATTAAGGTGCCCCAGCCACAGTTGGAAACAATTTTTTTTTCATGTACTGTACTGAAAAACTTTTTTTTCATTGTCAAGTGGGAAACAAACATTTTTTTCACCAAAAATCCATAGCCGCACCAAAGATCATCTGGTCGGGCCCTAACATTAAACAAAAAAAACATAAAAAAAAAAACATTCATGAATGACATTATTGACGTAAAATATATATGGTGTGACAGAACTTATTATTCTGACACCTATGAAGCGGGCTTCATAATACTTTTTAATTGATAATTTTGCACTATTATATTAATATTTTATAAATGGTTTGATACAATAAAAACAAATTTTTTATAGAATTATATTATTTCATACATAAAGTGGCACCTTGCTAATTACTGACGTATCAATGGTATTTCCCTGTATTCATTATGAACCACATTTCTTGAATATCAGGCTGATTCCCCACTGGAGGCCATGGGTTACCTTTAGGTGGGTCCCTCCCCCTGTCTAAGCAGAGGGCTGATAAATCTGGGGGTGAGAATATGCCACCCCTGAAGGGTTACTATCAAAGTGTACAGGGGGCAGCACCATGCTGGGATCTTTTCAGACTCTTTTGATATCATTACTGTTTCTTAACCAAGCATAAAATTCGCGCATATCCTTCAAACTATAAAAGTGAGGCATTTTAGACCACCTAGGTTTCAGCCTGACTAAAACGCCTCACCACATAGCCCACTGATGAGTGGGATGCCCCAACCAACTCACCATCACATGATCTATGGCCAAATTACATAAGATATTACATAACATATTGCATAATGATGATTGTATAGCCAGTGATATAAAATATGCTTTCATATACCTCTATTAATCTTCATAAGCTGTCTGTATTTGCAAAACTGACTTAGATTTCCAGATGTGGCCTATTAGGCCTAATTTCTACAGGAATGGCCCAAATTGTGGGAAGCTACCTCAGAGTTTTCTGGTTTTATGCTTGAAAGTAAGTGTTATGCAGAAGTGTGTAAGTTAATATTGTTTGATGTATCTTCAGGGGTTAAAAAAGGACCTACATTAATTGTGATTTTGATACAAAGTCACAATGAGTGATCGAAACAAGTTAACTTAAATGAAATGAAAAACGGAAAAAATTAAATTTTGGCACTTCAATCTGGATTTGTGGCACAGTGAAAGAAAAACTACAGGCCTACTGAAGATTCAAAATTAATAACCTTTGAATATAATACATGTACCAGTAAAACGACTTGGTGACTATACCATTAACATTGATTCTATACAGGTTTGCTGTTCAATATTTTAGTGTAGACTTGATTATGTTATGTTTTGTATGAAGCCATTCAGATCCATGGTGTACATGTCAGAAGATTGTCCTATTACTAATTATTGGCCAGTGGGCATATCAGTTGACATTATTTGGGGGAGGGGGTGAAATGACCAGTGGCTATCAACTCTACCCCTCAATCCATCACCTCTCATCCTCCTGTCTCATGCCTCCTCACTTTCCCCTCTCTGCTTCTCTCCTCTTTACCTCCCTCTTCTCACCTTTTTCCTCACTTTCCTTTCTTTTCTCTCCCTATTTCCCCTCTTTCTTCTATTCCCCTCTTTCTTCCCCCCTCATTCTTCTCATCTCCCCTCTTTCCACCCTCCTCTTTCCCGTCTTTCTTTTCCCCTCTGTCCCCTCTGTCCGTCCCGTCCGTCCCGTCCGTCCCTCCTTCCTCCTTCCCTCCTCCCCCCTCCTTCCCCTCCTTCCCCTCCTTCCCCCTCCTTCCCTAATTTCCTCCTAATTTCCCCTTATCTCCCTCTGTCCCCTCTTCCCCCCTCTTCCCTTCTCCTCTTCTCCTCTGCTATCTCCCCTCTTTCCCTCTCTCTCCCCTCTTTCTGTCTCGTTGCCCCCCCCCCTCTTTCCTCATATTTCCCCTCTTTCCTGCCATTTTAATCTGGACATGCCCCTTCTCCCATTTCCCCAAACTTTTCCATCCCCCTCCCTTACTCCTAAAAAAAGGTCAAAATCCCCTTAAGCCAAATCACGAATATTACAAATAAATCCACCAATCACAGAAATGCCCTTTTAGGCCCTTTTATGCTTTAGCTCTAACTTAACCAGCGCAAAAGGTCAGATCCTCCCCGTGACCTTGAAGGTCAAAGCCAAGGTCAAATGACCTCTCCATTCAAAGCAGGGGAGGGGCAGAATGACACAAGGTCAAGATCCAAGCTGGACATAGCAATGCCCTCTGCTGGTCATTTCTTAAATCTGACCAACTGTCATTATACCTTCACAATCAAAGCCAAGCTCAAAGCATAACTCTGCTTTAATGGAATGAGAGTAATTTGCAGCAAATTATTTATAGTCTATAGTGAAAATTAACTTAGTGTGGTCCACTAACAAATTAATTAGAGAGTATAGCTATATCAGTATTTCTTTGTACAATTCATATTATATGTCATGATATATCTGTTCTCCAATCTAAAGTTAAGGACCTAAAATGCAAGGCATAAACTGTGTTTTTCCTAGCAAAAACATGTAGTTTTGAAGCATTTTTTTCAAACAATTAAAAAAACCTGCATATCATTTTTATGGTAAAAATGTATAAATTTCCTTTATTTTTTCAAATTAAAAAAAAACCCAGAAATCTTGGTGTCTTCAAGAATTCAGAATCCGCCTTGGAACTCAGGACTTTTGTAAATGAACCAACTCCGACACCCTTGACTTTCTGAAAAGCTCCAACTTTGACTCCACGGGTCTCCTGAATTACGACTCCCGACTCCGACTCCTGACTCCGCTTATTATTGGCATTGTTACACACATGCATTATATGGTCAGTGGGGGGGGGGGGGTAGAAAGTAATTCTACAATGATTCCATAGGATTTTGTAAATGAATACGTGTTTCAGAAGTTTTGTGTAAAATTTTTAATCTGCATTGTTGCATGTAACTATGTTTTTTGTAAATTATATAAATTATTTTAGGAGTCAGGAGTCACCAAATTAACTTTTAGCTAGGACTCCGACTCCACCTGAAAATCAAAGTTCGACTACGACTCCATCCAAAACCTCCGACTCCGACTCCGACTCCCGACTCCGACTCCAACTCCAAAGCCCTTGTACCAATTCTGTCCTAATTAGCCTAAAAGTGTTTATATAAATACAGAACGTAAAACCTCACTCATCCATACATCGCATGAGCATTGAGCACTGTAGAAGGCCACAAAACTAAACATCTCCTGATGATCCCCACCACCAAAGCTCATGAAACTATTAACAATAAATTATGCAGCAAAAAATAGAAGCTTATCAACATAACCTTTGCTCAATGAACTGGGAGGCCTACCCTCCGCTAAGTGGTGCAAAAGTTTAATCTTTCAGGATAGTTTTATTTCTTTCTATGCTCTTGCTCTTTTACCTCTCTGCAATTAATCAGTTTTCTCTGATAAGAAGATGTGTAGATATTATAGATAGATAGAATTATAAGTTCTTTATATTTATAGATAGAAGATAGATGGATAGATGTGATAGGCCTACTGGAAAAAGAGGAAAATGGGAAGATAATAAAGAAAGAAGAATAAAGAAGAGAGATGAAGAGATAGAACAGGAGTAGAAGGAAGAAGAAACAAAAGAAAGAAGGAGAATGAGAAGAAATTGGATGGAAGGAGAAGGAGAAGAGTATGACAGGAAGGAGAAGAAGGGAGAAGAAAGGAGAAGAAAGGAGAAGAAAGAGAAGAAAGAGAAGAAAGAGAAGAAAGGAGAAGAAAGAGAAGAAAGATAAGAAAGATAAGAAAGAAGATGAAGGAAGGAAGAATAAAAAAAACAAAGAAGGAGATCAGGTAGGTTGGTTAATTTCTTTGATGATCTTTTATGACATTTTATCTGCAAATGGAACTGTATTAATCTTTTCTGCTATTAAGAAACCCATTCTGCCAATATTGCTCATGAATGCTTTACCTATTTTGAAGCTTTTTGAGATGCCATATTTTGGTCCTGAACTAAACATGTAAGCTCCCACCCTTGGTGACAGCTGAGGGGTGACTCCGGAATGATCCTGGGGGGTTATTAAGACTGAAAATGCCCTGTCAACAGGGTAATTACCCCTGGTAGCATTCACAATGAAACTCATTAAATTCACTATGGAGCAGCGAGAAAACATGTCAGATTTTGGGCAGGTAACTTACACAAAACTGCCCCTACTTATTATTGAGAAAAATGTAGGCTGATCCCAACATATCAGGACTTGACTTCAACTTGATTTTAACTTGATTTTAACTTTAAAGGAGTTGACTCTAACTCTTAAGAAGTTAATATAAGGAGATAGGTTTCTTAGAATTTTCTAAACACTCTTGCAAAATGTTGTCTTCTCTTTGATATATTGTGGTAGAATAATCTTATTACATGTAAAGAGACAAGGCAAAGTTGCCAATTTAAGGAGTGAGATTTTGAAGCAGCCACCTCTTTAAATTCATAAATGAAATTAAACTGAACACTATACTTACAGAGAAAGCACTAAAAGTATTCATATTTATGAACAAGAGTGTTTAAACACAGTTTGTGATTACATTATTATCAAGGAAAAACAGACCACATGTTAATCATAGTTTGGACAATACATAGCTGGTTAATAATAGCAGTTTATCATTTGGCCACTTGAATCATCTCTGACCCATTTAGTGCCATGAGTGTCAAAAAATGTGAAAAATGGACTAGTCAAGAGCATTGGACATAATTGCCACCAACCAATTGTTCTGAGGTGAAGCAGCGAGGGCCATTCCAATACAGCCTTTGGCAAAAGTTTTGGTCAGTTGGTCAATTGGAAAATGCATGCATTGCTGGCCAGATTAGGGAGGAGGGGGAGGGGGGGGGGTTAATGACAAAAGGCACAGGCATAATAGCCGGAAGGTATAAATGTTTTTTTTTATTTTTTAAAGTCTTTTTTGTTGTTGGTAGGTCTGTATTGGAAATGATCATTTTTCAAACTTGTACTTTTTAAATATCGCAACTTTAAATTTCACAAGTCAGCTTATTTGGACTACTATATATACTAGATATTAACATAAATCTTTAAATAGCACAAGCTTAAATGATCATTTCCGATACAAACCTATAGAAAAGGAGAAACGCTGATCACTTCGAGCAATGATTGTGCTTTTTAGAGATGCTTGCTTGCTTGCAAGCGGCATCTCTATTGTGGGAGGATGGCTCTGAAACTTATGACAACTGCCTTGGTCATGCAGTTTCATCTCTGTCATCAAAACTTTGCATACAGTCTCAATAGAATTTTATCTTGCGTTGATAAACTTTTGGTGTATTCCTGAGATGAAGAAATTAATAAAGAAAACAAACAGGCTGACTTTCTGCAGGTCAAAGGTCAATCACCAAAAGTAGGTCACAGGCCAGATACCCTCCAGCAGGTCTCACATGCCAGATACCCTCTGCAGGTCTCACATGCCAGATACCCTTGTGCAGGTGACAGGCAAAAGGGTAGATACTATCATGGGCAGTCTATCTGCAAGCATCTCTTAAAGTGCTTGCACGTTATTTTTGAGGTATAGGCCTGCCTACCTTTGTCATATATGTAGGCCTATACCATCGCCATTCGCCAACCTGCTGTTGTCAAACAAACCAATTGGGGGTTTGACTGATGGGCAGGGTGACACACCTAAAATGGATTGCCTTCAACTCATTACCTCTAATTTAAAGCTCTTCTACTTTAATTATCTCTAAAGTCAATATAACTCACTTTGAAGATTGACAATACCTGAGGATGTGAGTGAGGCACAGGTATGTAATGAGTAGTTAGAATTTAGTTATAATCATTGAGTGAATATATCTGTAATTTCTTCAGTGTTTTTTCCTTGATTGCCTCTATGATTGAAAGGCCAAGTTGACAGCTAAACTCTTCTAAGTTCTGATGAGTCCATTGAACATCTTTTGAGCATTGTAGTGTCAAAAAATGAGCAAACTTTTGTCTTTGAACTTCTTTGAACAAAGTTTGAAATTAACTTAATTCTAGGTCCTCTCAGTTTCACAGCTGTGAGTTGGATGACAACAGACTGCACCATGCTGATTTGGTCACTTCTAGCATTTTGACCACGCGACTTCAATGGTGGTGGGGTGATTGTAGAAACGGAGGAGGATTGAAGGGGGGGGGGGGTTCGGTTGGTGAGAGTGGGGTTTTAAGACCTCAATTACTGAAATTTAAGGATTAATTTATTAATTTGATATTCAATATTTATAGGGATAGAAGAATAGAATTGTAGGGTGAATGTGGAAAGGAAGACGGAAGAGGAAAAGGTGGTTCTGGATGGGGAGAGCAGTTTCAATCACCACCCTTTTCCTCACTTTTCCTCATTGCTGTGTCCTCTTCCTGTCCTAATTACTCAATACAAGTACATTCTGTATTTTTCAGGGCTGTTGACCCAAGTGGCAAGTGAACGATCTCCTGATTCCTTTTGCCTTCCTGAACCTGCACCCCATCCTGTTTCCTGAAAAGGTCTCCTGATTTTGGACTCCGAGTCTCCGACTCCTTTTTGTGGCATTATTTGGACACAAGTTTCATACTATACGGTTAGGAAAGAAATCAATTCTACAATGTTTTCGAACATTCTGGACATAGGATTTTACACATTAATGTTACTTTTGGAAGCTGTGTTAGCTTTATTTCAGTATTTCATTCCAGATGAGTGTATAATCTCTAAAATTAATTACATTATTGTAAAATTAGCAACTCATGAAAAAAGCTTTCTTAGAAAGCTTATGATTGGTAAGTGAGTGCAATATTAATTGTAAGCATGACAATATTTATATTTCAGGATACCAGTCGACAGTGCCAGTTCTTGTCTATAATTCTTCTAACAGAACCCAGTCATGTTCTGAGATTTGAAGAAATTTGCAAATTTCTTGTAATTCTCCAGATCACACGAATGCCATGGAAGCAGAGAAAGTAAATGTTTTATCACTCACATGTGAAATTAAATAAATATTGACTGTGAAATTTATCATGTGTACTTTAAACACAAATTGGCACTTATACACTTTTCACTTTAGTTATTTACTTTTTTGCTTAATGTCTTGTATAGGGCTTTTAACCTTGATGTCAGTTTGACCTTTAAAAGCAAAAAAATATAAAAAAATGTGTTTGAAGTTTTGTTAAATTTCAACAAATAGCTATAGATGATATACACTATTAGATGGCGTTCTTTTCATGTAAGCTAGAAATTCTGTAAAATACACGAAAACTAACAAAATTCGGTGAAATTTTGGCAATTTTGGATAATTTGAGAAATTAAATGGATGCAGGTGTGTTTGACTTCCTAAAATGATAAGTGTATGTTATGAATTTGAAAATGTAAATATGTAAAGAAACAAAAAAATTAAAATGTGAATCATGGGAATTCATGTACTTTTTAAAGGGCATATTAATTTCAGCTATTTGACACCAAATGTGAAGCTTATTGATCGTTTGCTGATATCTCTTTTGAAATGTGAAGATGACATGTACAGGATATCCCCACCTGGTTAAATTACAGAGCATTATGCATCCTATTGTTTTTTCCTATTTTTTATTTGTCTATTTTGAATACACTCTTGACCATAAATGTGGAATACATTTTTATTGAACATAAAAACAAACATTTTCCATCAACTATAGGCTGTCTCAGGCACACAGATAGGCGTACACTGAACGCAGATTTTTGGAAGAGCGACTGACATTTGCTCCAAAGTTCATGATACAGATTTCGTGTCATTTCAGAAGACATATCTCTGGAACCATTGCATGACTTTCAACAATAATATTATGTAAATGAATCATCTTCCTGGATTTTAAGTCCTGCTTGAGTTTTTTAAAGTTCACCAAATGTTGGAGGGGCAGCTGCCAATCCCTGGCAAAGTGGTATAGGGGGAACCGGGGCACATTGGGACACGGGGTTGACGGGGGGGGGGGGGGTTCTTGGTTCCTGGTGAGATATATGATATGGTATAGTACCTTCATATCTTGTAATTTCACATTCTGATATTTTTATCCTATTATTGGCAAATTGCAGTCACATGCAGAGGAAAAGTTTGTTTTCCTATACTGCTCAACTGAATTTAGAAGTGTTCCATTCATACCATTCCCTAAACAAACCATGAACAAATGAGGCTTTCTCAATGCCTGTATGAATTTGATACATTGCAACGAACAGTTTTGAATTGTATCCCGATAAACACACTCACTGGTGCCTGAAAAATGAACCGGGGCTCATTGGGACAATGAACACAGGGCACATTGGGATGCACTTTATATGGCAGAATCTAATTGTCCAAGTCAAATGAATGACCTGAGACACACAATAGGTATACAGGCCACAGCGAATAGAGGCACAGTGGATTACCATGCTCTGTGTACAAATTTGTCGCAAAGCGCTGTGTGTTACTAACATAGATGACCGCACCCAGGACACTTTATGTTAAATGTGTAAAACTGTTTAAAGTTATTAACCATTGGCACTACAAGGTTAGTGCACTGTATAATGACTTACACACTTCTTATATGTAATGTCTAGTGCACATGGGGTGCTAAAATGTTTTTTTAACTGATGTCCCTATGTGCCCAGGCGCGACTCACATTTTCCTGTCGAACTGCAAAAGGGTAGGTGCAGTCGAAACTATTATGCCTTGGATTTAAGCTCAATACTATAGTATTGGTGATTTTCATGCAAACTTCTTAATTGCCCAGTGTTTCAGTTTTGAGCAAATTTAGAAGATATGAAAAGCGTCCCAATGTGCCCCGGTTCGCCTTACCCATCAACTGTAATATTATATGTGTCTAATTTACAATAAACTCATTTTTCCTTTAATCAGAACTTCCTCATCATAAAAAGTTCCCTCTCTTCTCAGTAATGCCTTGTAACTGTCATGCATGAAACTGCACACAAGTCTTGATCACTTCTCCATCAATTTATCAGCATCCCACATTCATATAAAGCACAATTACCAAGTAGCCAGTGGCCAGTGTTGTTGGTCAACCCTTTTGATGAGTGGTCAGAAGACCATTAGCCAACTGTCCACCCCTGATCGGCCACTCATCTCAACTAATGGCGGGGAGGGTCTCTTCTGCCAAAGCTGCAAACTCCAATCTGTCAAAAAGGCAAACTTCTCAGTCTTTTCTGCTTACTGCTGAAGGGAACGATATTCCACATTGCAAAAAGGCATATTTCGACACCACAAAGATACTGGAATTAAGAGAGGATGTATAGAGATTAAAAAGCAAAGGGGAGTGTTCAACTTCCCCACTGTAAACCCAGCTGCATTACTTTTGACGCTTGCATGCTGTTAAAACAAAAATTCATGTGGTAAAAACAACGGTTTTTGCCATAAAATGGCAATTTTTTGTATTCATTATGGCAACTGCCAAAAAGTAATGCAGCAGTTTTTACAGTCCATAACTTTTTGCCCCACTCCACCCTGGTGTAAATGGGTACTCAGCTATCTGCAGTTATGGCAATTTGTAGATGTGGAGTCAGACTCAGCATTGTGGCGCTGAATATGGCTGTCTGTTCCACAGCCTCATATCCTAGATTATAGGCCAGTAGAACAGGCTAATGGCTGCTTGGCTGCATACTCCCTTGTATTGGGAGTGGAGAAAGGCTCATGCTTGAACATAGCGTTAATCGAACTGGTGCTTGGTTTGTGGGTTTGTATTACCTTCGAGGACAGGATACTGCTTTTTAAAGTGGAGGTTTTGAAATTTGGCAGTTCAGACTTCAGAGTTCTGTTTGAACTTAATTTGTCCTTGGTCTCATGGAAATACTGCTCATCTAAGGCCAGAAGCCTGCGTCTTTGTCCAGGAGTCCCGGAGTGGCCCGTGTCTCCACCCAAGAGTACTTCCGGTTCGGCCCATTGCAGATGGCGGATTTCTCACTTGAGTGACATTAGGGGATATGAGGCGGACAGTAAAAGATGGCAGCAGGACGCGGGACGCAAGAAGCTGCTGGCAACCGCTAGATTGGTCCGTCGTTTTGGGTCAAATCGGTCAGAAAATTGTGCCTCTTCTGGCGTGAGGTCGTAAGAACTCCCTTTAAGACGAAGGGATGGCCGCGCTTAATTACTGCCGTCCGCTGCCATACTCAACCCACAAGTAATTGAAGGTCCCACGAGGGGGCGCTAATGATTACGCACCCTGTCGTCAAACATCGAGCAAACTACTGTATTATCGCCCGAGGTAAGATGGGTGATATTAAGGGCATTTGGTCACCACCGAGCCACATTGGTCATTCTGCCTTGCTGACCACTGGATTAGACCGAGAATCTGGTTTGATATGAATTAAGAGTTCGGATTGTTCCAGATTATGCGTATGCAATGGTATTTTACTAATAATATGCCATCAAATTATCGAATTTGATTTCTGAACATTTCAGTTATTACAGTCAGATTTGTATTCATTACAAATCAGAATTATAGTAATTTAGGCAGTGGTACACTGAAAATCTTTTCGACTAACTACCCTAGTCAAAATGACTAATTAGGTTAGTCATTTGATGGTGCCTTAAATTCTTAGTCATGCTAGTCAAGTGACTAACTTAATTAGTCAGTTGACTTAGTAAATTACTACACAGAGAGCCATTTGAAAAAAAAGTTCCCTGTGAGGCTTGAACAATCAACTTTTAGCTCAGTCTCAAAGCTGTAAGACTATACTATAGAGACACACACATTACCACTGTGCCACGGAGACCAACTGCTGGAGAAGGTGTTGAATTAATGATATAAGACAACACTAGACTTATAAATAGAATGTGGCTCTTTGGTGCCACCAAAACATCTAAAAAAATTCTAAGTCCATGACCAACTAAGTTAGTCAGATTGCCACTTAAATTGACTATATGGCTAATTAAATTAGTCAAATTGACCAACTAAATTAGTCAATACGACTAATTGACTGAGTGGAATGACTAATTTACCAAGTCAAAAGACGAACTAAATTAGTAAAAATGACCAACTTTATTGGTGAACTAAAGTATGATAATGACTAACTAAATTAGTAAAAAGTCTAACTACATTTGTAACTTGACTAACTAAGTCAGACATTTGACTAATTTTTGGTGTTTGACTAACTTAATTCGTCAAAAAGATTTTCAGTGTAAAGTAAATGGCCAACTGATATTGAGTGGTATATTTATGACTACATGTGCTATTAGATATGTTGATATTTTCTAAAGAAACTAAAACTGCATGCTGCCCAATATGAGCCAAGAGAAGTAGCAAGCTACAACCACTCTTGTTCTGGTGGAGATAGCGAGATTTCATCGTAATTACATACAGGACTGTTCCAGCCAGTCTTCGGGTTAGCTGTGTGCCCCACCCCTGGCCAGTGGTCAGCGGGCTCTCCCCGGACTTATTTGTGCTAAGTAGATAGGATCAATGGATGCTTATTGGGTCATTCATCTCAAGTCTCGTTGAGAGCGAGACATCGCGAGACAGCTGCCGCCATCTTGAATTGGTAAAGAGCCCTGTGGGGCACGTTGGGGGGAGTTAGTCCCCTCCCCGTAAAACCTTAGCAGCTCCTACTCGACTGCTGTCCTCATTGTTGGCAGATTACTTAAATCCCCCCAAGACTTGCTACTCTGACTTCTGTCCCCTTGAATTATCTCCGTGATCATGGATGACGGTTCAGTGGTGACTCCACCAAAGTTAATTGAACAATCCAGCACGGTTGTACATGAGTTCATGAACAATTCATTCATTCTGGTTAAGCTTGAACAGACTCATTTCTGCGGGGTAGCGGAGAACTACTTGCGATCCCAATTCAGCGGAAAATATCAAATATGGTGATTGCTCACTGAAATTTCTCTTCCAAATGAACCTTGTAATATTTTGAGTCTGAAGAGGTAAGAATTCAGCGCCGCGAGCCAAGACTGTCACTCTTGCATAAAAGACAAACGTAAAAAAATTCTTCGATTCGAAGATATTGCTTCAGTCATCTAATTGTTCAAACAATTAACAGTATCTTTTAAGAAGTACCGTCTTTGATTCGCCACTCCAAAAATGCCTGTGCTGTGTTACATTCACTCTCATATCCCACAAGAGGCAGTGAAGTTCTAGCAAAAAAACCATGTGATTCACACCATGTGGTTCATCGATGTGAAACCACATGCATCTCATTATCTGACGTTTTTATGTAAACAATGGGCAGTGAAGTGATGATGTCACAATGTTTTGATGTTCTGATTTGTCTGTGTGGTTGCTAGGGATCTTTTTGCGGCCATTCAAGCAAAATAGTGTTCTTGAAAATATTAATTCTTTTTACTGGAGGTCTTTTTTTATTGTTGGATATAAATGAAACTTAATGGGAGTGTGGTTCAAAGCAATGAACCGCACTCATGTCAGGTCTGCTGCAGAAATAAACACTCGTCCTTGGACTCGTGTTGTATTCTTCCGCGACCTGACATTCATGAGGTTCATTGCTGTGAAACCACACTCCCATTAAGTTTTATTATAGTATCTCTCCTTCTCTGAACATGCTGACGTACAATTTTCAGTCCAGTTCTTGTATTTTTGAGCATACTTGACCCTCTCTTTGCTACAGATTGAAGTGTGCATTTAGACATACAAGTTTAGCACTGCAAAACTTTCCCAATGCTGCTGCTATTAGCATATTCCAATCTTCAGAAAATGTTTTGCAATGACTCGAACCTTTAGAATCTGTTTTGTAATGATAGTGCAATTTGTTTTGTTTCTAAAATGCACAATTGAACCTGTATATAATGTTTCCAATGATACCACAATTTGTTTTACTTTTAAAATTCATTCTCCAATTAAAAAAAAAAGTTTTGGCTCAAGTTAAGAATCCAACAAGTAATGACCTCCCAGCTGAATAAATGGCAGGATTGCTTGAAACGGTGTGAACAGCTGTGAATAAGCCAATCCTGTGGCTCATTCAGTCCAGGAAGGTCACTGATAGTTGGATACTCAACTTGAGCCGGAAACCCTTTCTTGACATTAGTGCATTGCAAAACATTTTCTTTGGATTAGTAGTGTTGCAAAACATTTTCAAAAGATGAAGTTGTCCAGTGCATTTTAAAAACAAAACAAAATTGTAGCAGCATTAGGAAACATTTTATGTAGATCAGTCGCATTTATATTTTGTAAGGATTGGAGTATATGCGTTTTAGAAACAAAACAAATCGTAGGAGCATTGCTAAACATTCTCTAAAAATTTGAGGCTTTGCATAACAGTTTTGGAAAATTTGAGGCATTGCAAAACGTACTGCAAAGATTGTTGTATTTCAGTAGCACAAGTTATTTTAAATAGCATTGCAAAACAGTGTCTGAAGAGCAGTCACATTGAAGCAGCAAATGGAGACATTTTCTAAAGATATATCAAGCTTGGAAAAAACATTTAGGCAGTGGTACACTGAAAATCTTTTCGACTAACTACCCTAGTCAAAATGACTAATTAGGTTAGTCATTTGATGGTGCCTTAAATTCTTAGTCATGCTAGTCAAGTGACTAACTTAATTAGTCAGTTGACTAAGTAAATTACTACACAGAGAGCCATTTGAAAAAAAAGTTCCCTGTGAGGCTTGAACAATCAACTTTTAGCTCAGTCTCAAAGCTGTAAGACTATACTATAGAGACACACACATTACCACTGTGCCACGGAGACCAACTGCTGGAGAAGGTGTTGAACTTAATGATATAAGACAACACTAGACTTATAAATAGAATGTGGCTCTTTGGTGCCACCAAAACATCTAAAAAAATTCTAAGTCCATGACCAACTAAGTTAGTCAGATTGCCACTTAAATTGACTATATGGCTAATTAAATTAGTCAAATTGACCAACTAAATTAGTCAATACGACTAATTGACTGAGTGGAATGACTAATTTACCAAGTCAAAAGACGAACTAAATTAGTAAAAATGACCAACTTTATTGGTGAACTAAAGTATGATAATGACTAACTAAATTAGTAAAAAGTCTAACTACATTTGTAACTTGACTAACTAAGTCAGAGATTTGACTAATTTTTGGTGTTTGACTAACTTAATTCGTCAAAAAGATTTTCAGTGTAAAGTAAATGGCCAACTGATATTGAGTGGTATTTATGACTACATGTGCTATTAAATATGTTGATATTTTCTAAAGATAACTTTAACTGCATGCTGTCCAACATAAGACAAAAGAAGTAGTAAGCTACAACAACTCTTGTAATTGTGGAGATAGCGAGATTTCCTCGTAATAATAACCAGGACTGTTCCAGCTAGTCTTCGGGTTAGCTGTGTGCCCCACCCCCTGGCCAGTGGTCAGCGGGCTCTCCCCGGACTTATTTGTGCTAAGTAGATAGGATCAATGGATGCTTATTGGGTCATTCATCTCAAGTCTCGTTGAGAGCGAGACATCGCGAGACAGCTGCCGCCATCTTGAATTGGATAAAGAGCCCTGTGGGGCACGTTGGGGGAGTTAGTCCCCTTCCCGTAAAACCTTAGCAGCTCCTACTCGACTGCTGTCCTCATTGTTGGCAGATTACTTAAATCCCCCCTAGACTTGCTACTCTGACTTCTGTCCCCTTGAATTATCTCCGTGATCATGGATGACGGTTCAGTGGTGACTCCACCAAAGTTAATTGAACAATCCAGCACGGTTGTACATGAGTTCATGAACAATTCATTCATTCTGGTTAAGCTTGAACAGACTCATTTCTGCGGGGTAGCGGAGAACTACTTGCGATCCCAATTCAGCGGAAAATATCAAATATGGTGATTGCTCACTGAAATTTCTCTTCCAAATGAACCTTGTAATATTTTGAGTCTGAAGAGGTAAGAATTCAGCGCCGCGAGCCAAGACTGTCACTCTTGCATAAAAGAACAAACTTTAAATTCTTCGAAAGATATTGCTTCAGTCTTCTAATTGTTCAAACAATTAACAGTATCTTTTAAGAAGTACCGTCTTTGATTCGCCACTCCAAAAATGCCTGTGCTGTGTTACATTCACTCTCATATCCCACAATAGGCAGTGAAGTTCTTGCAAAAAACCATGTGATTCACACCATGTGGTTCATCGATGTGAACCACATGCATCTCATTATCTGACGTTTTTATGTAAACAATGGGCAGTGAAGTGATGACGTCACAATGTTTTGATGTTCTGATTTGTCTGTGTGGTTGCTAGGGATCTTTTTGCGGCCATTCAAGCAAAATAGTGTTCTTGAAAATATTAATTCTTTTTACTGGAGGTCTTTTTTTATTGTTGGATATAAATGAAACTTAATGGGAGTGTGGTTCAAAGCAATGAACCGCACTCATGTCAGGTCTGCTGCAGAATAAACACTCGTCCTTCGGACTCGTGTTGTATTCTTCCGCGACCTGACATTCATGAGGTTCATTGCTGTGAACCACACTCCCATTAAGTTTTATTATAGTATCTCTCCTTCTCTGAACATGCTGACGTACAATTTTCAGTCCAGTTCTTGTATTTTTGAGCATACTTGACCCTCTCCTTTGCTACAGATTGAAGTGTGCATTTTAGACATACAAGTTTAGCACTGCAAAACTTTCCCAATGCTGCTGCTATTAGCATATTCCAATCTTCAGAAAATGTTTTGCAATGACTCGAACCTTTAGAATCTGTTTTGTAATGATAGTGCAATTTGTTTTGTTTCTAAAATGCACAATTGAACCTGTATATAATGTTTCCCAATGATACCACAATTTGTTTTACTTTTAAAATTCATTCTCCAATTAAAAAAAAAAGTTTTGGCTCAAGTTAAGAATCCAACAAGTAATGACCTCCCAGCTGAATAAATGGCAGGATTGCTTGAAACGGTGTGAACAGCTGTGAATAAGCCAATCCTGTGGCTCATTCAGTCCAGGAAGGTCACTGATAGTTGGATACTCAACTTGAGCCGGAAACCCTTTCTTGACATTAGTGCATTGCAAAACATTTTCTTTGGATTAGTAGTGTTGCAAAACATTTTCAAAAGATGAAGTTGTCCAGTGCATTTTAAAAACAAAACAAAATTGTAGCAGCATTAGGAAACATTTTATGTAGATCAGTCGCATTTATATTTTGTAAGGATTGGAGTATGCGTTTTAGAAACAAAACAAATCGTAGGAGCATTGCTAAACATTCTCTAAAAATTTGAGGCTTTGCATAACAGTTTTGGAAAATTTGAGGCATTGCAAAACGTACTGCAAAGATTGTTGTATTTCAGTAGCACAAGTTATTTTAAATAGCATTGCAAAACAGTGTCTGAAGAGCAGTCACATTGAAGCAGCAAATGGAGACATTTTCTAAAGATATATCAAGCTTGGAAAAAACATTTTCTAAACATTGGAGTTTGCATTAAGGAACAGTACAAATTGTATCAGTATCCAAAAACATTATAGATTGAATCGAATTTTAGAACCAAACATCTAATAGATTTCTTTGATAATGCCAACAGCCAAACATTATGATATACCTGTCAGTATGCTAGTGTCTAGCCCATGTTTGTGACCTGTTGCATGGTCAACAATTTGTGATTCCTGTTGTCAATTTCATCTGCAAACATTTTGGCCTCTTCTCCCTCCTTATCAATTCCACTATTGGCTGTTTGCATTGGTCAGTGATCTCTTCTGGACTGTTTGTCTATCTGTGCCCAAATATTGGAAATAGGGCTTACCCCACTCTGGCCAATTAAATTTTGAATGCCAACTGTTGAGTGTGACCTGTGGGAAACTACAATTTGCAGGAGGGAGGTGGTGTTGGTTGCCCAAGCTGTGTGTATAGGTTATAGAACGATAGACAGAAAGACAGACTGAGGAATAGTCAAGAAGATAGACTGGCCGATAATAAACTAGACATACAGTTAGACAGTCTAAGACAGACAGACCAGATAGTAAACTAGACAGTTAGACAGACAGAGAGAAGAAATGCAGAGAAGTTAAACAGAGAATAGTTAGAGAACAGAAAGGATGAATGGATGATGGAGGCTCTATGTCCTGTATTTTAGGTATAGGGTTATTATAACACAGGAAGAGGACACAGCGATGAGGTGAAGGATGACTGAAAATGCTGTCCAACATTGGTCCAAGCGACCCGGTCGGGGTTGAAATCGAACTAGGGACTCGGCGAGAGGAAAGTCAGAATGCCATAACAACTGAGCTAACTCTATCGCGACATTGAAATAGACATAAAAGAAAAGCCTGGATCACCATTAAAATAATCAATAGTATACCAATTTTTACAATTTCCCAATTTAATTCTCCTGGATAGTAGAAAATTTCATTATTTTCAAGATAAGGATAATCTCTTAAACTGAGTCTCATGAATTATCTTTGATAGCAGCAGTCTTATAAGTTAAGAACAATGCATTATGCACATTTCAACACATATAGCCTCAACTTCTACATACTTAATATTTATATTCCATATTTACCATAAACACTAAGACAGTGCTAAGTGTCCCTCTTGAACAGGTTGATTATGGAAATGGCATGCATGGACTTGGCAGGTACATTGAAAGGGCACCTGTTGGGGGCATATATTTCAGACTTAATCTGAGGAGCAAACACAGATTGACTGGTCAGCAAACATGGGGTACAGTGAACACCCTGTTGGAGATGGTAAAGAGGGTAAATACTTGGCCTAATAAGGAATAGACAGGTAGGGACTCTTGGCATGGAAAACAGGGATAAGGTGCTTACTACTTGGAGATAGAGATATGGGGGGGGGGGATTGGGAATGTTAGAAAGGGGAGATGGGGAGGGGGAGGTTTTGTAGGAGGGGAGGGTAGAATCGTGGGTCTATTAAACTATCGATCACAAATTAAGGAATATATTTTTGGAGAAGGGTAAGCTTACATGAGGGCACACATGTCATTTTCCTCTTCTGTTTTCCCCTTTCACTATAGGCCTTATATTTAGTTTATCTCTCCCCCGTCATATTTTTTTTTTCATTCTCCTCTTTCTTTCTTCTCTGCATTTCTCCATGTCGCTTCTTCTTTTCTTTCTATTTGTTCTTTCGTTCTCCTCCTCTTTCATTCAATGCCTTCACTCTTCTCTTCTATTTTTCCCTTTCATATAATTTCATTTGAAAAAAAAAATAGAATTGTGTAATATATAATCAGGCTATAGGCCTGGCCTATACAAAAACAATGGTTTTAACAAATCATGAAACCGTATCCCAACATATTTCCAAACCAAGCCAAGCCAACACTTTCAGAACACACACTGTGTGCCTCCACCAGGAGTCCTGGGGCCCAATGAATGATGACGTCATTAAGACCTGTGAAGCTTGACGCTCTTCCAAATGACGTTATGGACGCACGCCCTAATGACTTGCAAAGGAACCCCACTGACTTATGGCTGAATTTGCCACTAGGGGGCCCTTAATTGTATAACAACAATACCCATAATGACGCCTCAATTTGGGCTGAATTATTGTGGCTCTATCAGCAGTTCGCACATTGCTGTACCATTGAAGCATTTAGCTGTTTGCAGCCAACACTTGCCTTTAGGTGCTGCACAAATTACCTACTCATAATTTATAGAAACAAATCATGTGTGATGTTGTGTGATACCAGAGGAGGAGGAGGAGAAGGAGGGGGAGGCGGAGGGGGGAGAAAGAAGAGAGAGGGGAGCTGGAGGAGGCAATGGTAGAGGATGGAAGAAAAGAGATAAGAAACTTTCAAAGGAAAGGAGGAAAAGAAGAGAGGAAGGAAGCAAGGAGGAAAAGGGGAGAATCTCGACAGCGGGGAAAGTTGATGGCTGCAAGACGTATTGTAGGTAGTGAGGAGTTATATCAGTTCAGCAGGCGCCAGAATGCAGGACACAAAACCCGATTGTTTGCCTTAAACGGAAAGGCAGTAACTATAATGCCATTCCCAAAAGCTTGCATATGCAACTTTTGCCCACTAAGAACTAGCAACTAGACTCCATACTAGACCTCTGGTTGTTAGCCTTTTGCAAAATATTAATGAGGACGCAACAGGGCTAACTTGTACTGGAGCAATTTGCAACAAATTAGCGCGATTGCTGAGTAATTCACATAACGGATGTTCGGGGCGCCATGGGGTGACGAGACACCTTGCGTCACAATGAAGAATTAGCGCCATTGGGTACGCCGCTGCGAAGGCGCTGTTGATTTATTAAGGCAGGGTGATAGTTTTACTGGCAAGTTTACTACACACTAGTAAGCAGCTTGGATTTTCCTCAGACTCACTACTACACACTTGTACCAACTGCAGTGCACACCCCCTAAATAAAGCCAATTGTGGCTCCACTCATTTGATTAATGCGCCAGCTTGACATGACCCCTGGTGGAGCTTGGCAAGGTCACTCCACAAGGCGCCACCTACAGTATCAGTCTGTAATTAACGAGGCTGATAAGCAAGCAATCCCCTCAGCAGTTTCAAGCTGCTTTTTTGTCTTTTTTCCTTGCCTTCATTTACAATTAGATTTTGGCATTAAAACATGATTGCACAATGTTTAAACATGTAGAAAATAACGATATTAAAATATATATACCTTTCGTTTGATTCTGGATCTATCTATCTATCTATCTATCTATCTATCTATCTATCTATCTATCTATCTATCTATCTATCTATCTATCTATCTATCTGGTGAAGGGGTGAGAAGTCAGGGTACTCAGGTATAAGGAAGAACAAGTGTATATTGTCATGAATGACTCATGATTACCCTTCACTCAAACTGTTGAAATGTGGTATTGTGTAGAACCCAATAAATCTCTGAACTTCCATGTATGGCTCCTCTGATGTCTTGAAATTTCCCCTAACATGCTCTTTTCAATTTTTGAAATGCCCCCTGTTACCAGCTGAGCTAAACCTAAGGCTTCAAATTCAAATCAGGCCCTCATTACTTTGGGTTAGAGAATTACAGCATAATGATGGGTTACAAGTTGACAACAGGTTGAAAACTGGAAAAGGCTCAACTGTTCATGTAAAACCCTCCACACACAGCTTGACACATGGCCAGGTCATTTTGTGACTCTGGGAGTGTTCCTAATAACAGGTTTTTGTTGACAGAAACTCCTGTCACAGGCTTGGGAGTCAAGAAGAGCACACCAACCGCTGGGTGGCGCTTATGTCTGTTTCTTTGAAGTATTGCCCCCTGCTGGACAGCTGTCAATTGGTGGAATGAGACGGGGGGGGGTTGGGGGGTTAGGATTTTGGGGTTGTATGGTCGTAATTATTGATGAACTTGTGACAGTGGGGTTGATGCAAGTAATGGTTAAATATGTCTTAATTAAATTTTGTCATAGATCTTTGATATTTTCCAACTCTGATCAATGTTCTCAGTGAATTAAATATCCTCATCCATTCCAGTCTCAGAGATATCTGAGTGACTATATTGTATATCTTGTCTTTTTTGCCAGGATACAAGTAGCATATTTATAAAAATGAGGCTCGATATCTTAGGTGCTCCGAATGAACCTCAGACCATCTAAAATCCATTAGTTCAGGCTCCCTACTGAAAGAGCTGCAGCCCTTTGGGCCTCACATGCTATAACCTGGAAAGTGATCCTCAAAAGCTGGCATGTACATGTGATTTAGATGAGCAATCGAGAGAAAGAGCAAGAAAAGAGTCTCAGCGAACAAATTTTATCAAACGTAAAACTTATCCAGTTTTTGGAGT
The DNA here is from genome assembly GCA_026936325.1 of Platynereis dumerilii. Lineage (NCBI taxonomy): Eukaryota > Metazoa > Annelida > Polychaeta > Phyllodocida > Nereididae > Platynereis > Platynereis dumerilii. The sequence goes on along the minus strand of JAPTHN010000049.1, from coordinate 986,699 downwards.
TCCATTCTTCCATTATCACCCTCCTCCATGAGGTTGAATCCAGTAGACTACTAATTGTAGATGGAACTCCCAAGAAAATGCCTACCCCAGAATTCTTGGAATGAGACATCCTTAGAAAGAATGATGCTTGTTTTTAGTCCACGTTGCTATGTTTTGGAATTTTCTCCTTATAAGGAGTGTTTTTCAAGGCTTTTCCTGGGCCACCAACATACATTGTAGATTGACATCATATAGCCTCATTTTCATTCAGGGTTTCCCTTTAACTCAGTTGTTAGCCTTTTAAAAAATATAAATGTCATATTTGCAATGAAAAATTTGATGCTGATGTTAGCATAAATAAAAAATGTGTCTCTGTGCCAAAAAAAACAACAACAAACAAAAACGCCGCTAATGGTGTTTAAAGCCAACAAAAAGTTGCGTACATTTTCCTGGATACCAAAATTTCTGTCAGACTAGCGTTCAATTATCAAAAAATTCTTCATTGAAAATGGTCCCTAAATATCTGCTGAGAAGAAGTCTTACCTCTTGAAAGGTCCACTAGAGGAGCATCAGTCTAGTAAAAATTTCAGATGACTCCGCCTGGAGGAAAGCTTGTGCAAGAAATAGGTCATGAATATTTAGATCATGACCTGTGACCTGTTTTTTTAACCCTCTGGTGGAGAACTATGGTACTGAAGTCCTAAATAAACTGCTTTTGCAAAAATACTTGAAGGACAAGTTGTGGTCATTTGCAGAAATATTCAGGTAAATATATTTTAAATGCTATGAACACAGATATACAGATGTTTATTGAGCAATCAGATAGATACTGGTCTATGGTTATAAAGGTCAGGCTAGCAACATACGTGTTGTGTATTGATCCTGAAATAGCCTAGATCTAGCATATTTGCTCTATTGCCAGCAATGAGCATTGGGTTTACAGTTTACTTTTGCAACTAGTTCATTTTAGATTGCATCTATATTCTATATGGAGTAAAATATTAAGTCCAAGCATACATTTTTTACTGAATACATGATTTAAAATATGTCTGATTTTATGTAACATAACAACATAGTATGATTAGGCCTATGAATATATACAAGTGCAATATATGTACAAATTATATAGGCCTATATATTGGTCCTGAATATTGACTTATTCAAGGAATTGTCAAGGAGGCCCTTACAAGAGTTTCTTACCATTGAGCATTTACCACACACCACCACAATTTTAAAATTATCCTGGCATACATTTGGGATCTATCTATCTATCTATCTATCTATCTATCTATCTATCTATCTATCTATCTATCTATCTATCTATCTATCTAGTTATCTATCTAGTTATCTATCTAGTATCTATCTAGTTATCTATCTAGTTATCTATCTATCTATCTATCTATCTATCTATCTATCTATCTATCTATCTATCTATCTATCTATCTATCTATCTATCTAGTTATCTATCTAGTTATCTATCTAGTTATCTATCTAGTTATCTATCTAGTTTTCTATCTATATGGCTATTATCTATCTATCTATTTATCTATTTATTTATCTATTTATTGATTATCTTTGAATATATTTGTTTTTTTTTTGCTAACTGGATCTATTCATCTATTTATCTATCATAGAAATCATAATTTGTGTGTCTATCTATCTATCTATCTATCTATCTATCTATCTATCTATCTGTCTATCTATCTATCTATCTATCTATCTATCTATCTATCTATCTATCTATATATCTATCTTTACAAAGTAGCCTACTATTAGCAGAACAAGTATAAGAGAAGTTTTCCTCGGCAGGAAATTATTTAATTCGCAGTCACGGCGCCAAAAATAATATATTTCAAGTGCGCGAAGTCCACTTATATTCATTCCAAAATTAGACAAAACTTTGTTAAGAAATACCCCTAGCAGAAATTATTTATTTCGAGTCAGCCTCAAAAGAATTTATATATTTTACCAAAACAGAGAAAGTATCATTAATTTAAGAAAATCTCCACCCCCCTGGATATTAATTGGTCACCCCCTTAAATCTTCATTGATCCATTATATAAACATGATGATATTATAAGGGGGCCACCATTTCTTCTAAAAGGGGGGGGGGCTTGGAGTTTTTTTTAAATAAATAATTTCTTGCTCAGTTTAGGTGAAAGAAATAAATTCTTTCTGGGCAGTCTTGAAATAAATAATTTCTGGTGGGGCTTTTTCTTAAGAAGGCGATGCTTGATTTAGGAATGAATATTCGGAGTCTTCATGCACTTGAAATAAATAATTATGGACGCCATTACCGCGAAATAAATAATTTACCACCAAGGAAAACTCCAAGCCCCCCCCCCCCATTATTAAATGGTTGATGTCTTAACTTTAATACAGATTTCAAAATGTTGGGAAAGCAGTATTACCTCAATTTGTCTGGGAAGAAATTGGATGAAGGATCCATGAGAGATATTCCAAGGCCTAAGCTGGAACTCACAAACCACATATCCACAAAAACTGTTCAGGTAATATTTATATCATTTAAATTTATTTAAAAGTTTATATAAATTCAACTTTCTCAACTCACTGGTTAATGACAGAAATGTATAGAACGGTAAGCGAGAGCAATTTTTCCATACCAGTCATGTACGTACTGAAAATTAATTGGTGGTTGTCAAAATTTGTGGGATCCGACATTGTCATTTTAATCATGTGACCTACCCGCTCACCGCCATTTTTAACCGACCTAACGTCGGTTTTTCCAGGACCTGTAGAACGAATCTGGTGAAGCCATAAAGTGCAACCACGAACAGTGGCGTAACTGGGCGGTCTCGAATGGGGGGGCACCTGGGGGGGCACGCGATTCTCTGGGGGGCACCCACTATACTAATTGTATATTTTAGCCGGAGTTGGAAAGTTCATATGGGGGGCACCTGGGGGGCACAGGTCCAATATGGGGGGGCACGTGCCCCCCCGTGCCCCCCCATAGGGACGCCACTGACCACGAACCAGCAACCACGTCACTTTCGGGTTCTGACAGTAGGATTTTCGCGGTATGATTGACGCACTTTAAACGACAATATCTCTGGAAGAATTCAACATAAATCTAATGTTGTTGCTGTTTTATGTTACATACAACCTCGTCTGTGATCGTGTGCAGTTACAGGCTTGTCAATTTAACAGCCGCGCCGTAACGTCACGATGAAAACAGACTTCCAGGCCACGGAAATGGCAAGAAAAACCACGGCGCCTCAGCCTGAGTGACTTATGCCTAGTTCTCACGACGGCGATTTGAGAGCGACGCATCAAGAGAAGTCATTTCTTGGAAGGTTGTGGCGTAGAACGTTGGTTTTGGCACATTACGTAATCAATTAGTGTCATGTGCGACGCTTAAAGTTAGTAGCCGCGGTGAGTCTTGAGGTGTCCGCGGCGCTGCTTAAGCTTTCTTCGCCGCGTTCCGCCTCTCTTTCCTCAGCGCAGTTCCAAACAGACGCGTCGCACTTTGTTTTGGAATTCGGCGAGGCTGCTTTTACTTCGCCCAATGTTGTTTCCTCTTACGCCGCTGATGGTTGTGAGGCAGCTACGTCTGAAATTGGCGACCTGCGACGCATCAGGAAACCTTCGGCGTACACCCGAGGTAAGATGCGTCGCTGAAAATGACAGCCTCGCCGAAGACTGTAAGGATGCAACGCCGCATTTAGGGACTTGTTACTGCGTAACTTGATGGTTCATCGTCGCACACGCATTCATAAAGCGCCGAGGACATTACAGGCGCGTCGATGCTGACCTTCTTCGTCGTCCTTGCCTTAAGCAGCGACGAAGGTCTCTTAAGCATCGACGAACGTCTGTTGTTGCAGCGCTGCGGCAAAGTGTGTTTGGCTGCTGCAGGAGTCACTTTTGGTCATTATAAAAAGGGACACAGAGGACCTCCTTGCTTCATTTGCTGATTGCCCTTCAATGAGAACACAACGACTGCCTACTGAACATATGCATGATGAATGAAGAAGAAATTATTGTTGTGGCTGGTGCTGCTGCTGTTGCTATCGGAGCTGTCTATTTGAGACACAGGAGGAGGAGGGCCAGGAGACAGAAAAGGTGGTGGATTCGCAACTGGTTGCTGCAGAGGAACAACATGGTCACTTCCATCAACTGCTGCCTGAACTGCAAGTGCGTGACGTGTCCGGCTACTACAACAACTACACTAGAATGCCCCCTGCCATCTTTGCTGAAATCCTGGAATCTGTTGGACCACTCATCGCTAAGCAAGACACCAACATGGGGAGGGCTTTGGAACCTGGTCTGAAGTTGGCTATCACCCTGCGGTACATGGCAACAGGAAACAGCTACAAGTCCCTAGCTTATGCTTTCCGTGTGGCACCCAACACCATCTGCAACTTCATCCCTGAGGTCTGCCTTGCCATCGTTCATGCCTTCGAAAGACAGCTGGCACTACCCACACAGCCTGAAAGATGGAAGGAGATAGCCAAGGCTTTTGAGACGAAATGGAACTTGCCCAACTGCATTGGAGCTCTGGATGGCAAGCACGTCGCAATCCGATGTCCCAAGGCTGCAGGCTCCTTGTTCTACAACTACAAGGGATTTCACTCCATTGTCCTGATGGCCCTCGTTGATGCCGACTACAAGTTCATCTATGTGCAGGCTGGCTGTCAAGGAAGTGCATCTGATGGCGGCGTCTTCAGGGACACAGTACTTCGACAACTCCTGGACGAGGAAGATCTAGGCCTACCACCTCCAGAACCTCTACCTGGACAGAAGACAATCCTTTCCCATATTACATCGTGGGTGACGAGGCATTTCCCCTGAAGACATGGCTGCTCAAACCAGTGCCAAGAAAGAACCTTGACATTCCTTCCAGAGTCTACAATTACAGGATTTCAAGAGCCAGGAGAGTGGTAGAGAATGCCTTCGGTCTGCTGTCACACAGGTTCAGATGCTTCCTGACCACCATGCCCCAACGACCTACAAGAGTGACATACATCACAATGGCTGCTTGTGTTCTACACAACATTCTGCGAGACAGAGTAGGCGTCCACCATGCCCGTGACAATGAAGTGATGGACAGAGAAGATCCATAGACACATGACGTCGCTGAAGGAGTTTGGAGGGGAGACCGTCAATTGCATGACCTAGGAGAACCACTTCGACACGGAAATGCCTCCAGAGATGCCAAGGCTGCTCGAGACTACCTACGTGACTGGGTCAACAGTCCGGCAGGAAGTGTCCCTTGGCAGTTGGAGAAAATCTGAAGAAGATGCAGACTATCTATTCAAAACAACAAACCCCAGGCCCTTTTAAGGGCCACCAAATCCTCCCAATTGAGCTGGCCATGTACACATCCTATGTTGACAAAACAAGCCCAAAAATCAATCAATCAATCAATCCCTCCATCCATCTATCTATCTATCTATCTATCTATCTATCTATCTATCTATCTATCTATCTATCTATCTATCCAAGTCCAATCCATGCAAAGTGACGACAACTGCTTTTCTTTTGCTGCAGTGTATATATGTAACGAGCATTGTGTTCCATCTATCAAGCTATCTATCTATCTATCTATCTAGCTATCTATCTAGCTATCTATCAAGCTATCTATCTATCTATCCAAGTCCAATCCCTGCAAAGTGACGACAACTGCTTTTCTTTTGCTGCAGTGTATATTGTAACGAGCATTGTGTTCCATCTATCAAGCTATCTATCTATCTATCTATCTAGCTATCTATCTAGCTATCTATCAAGCTATCTATCTATCTATCCAAGTCCAATCCCTGCAAAGTGACGACAACTGCTTTTCTTTTGCTGCAGTGTATATATGTAACGAGCATTGTGTTCCATCTATCAAGCTATCTATCTAGCTATCTATCTAGCTATCTATCTATCTATCTATCTATCTAGCTAGCTATCTAGCTATCTACCTGCCACTTGCCCTAGACAAGTGAAATTACAAAGTGATGCACTTGTACTAGTGCAACCAACCAACACAAGTTTTAAAAGCAAAGCACTTGTACTAGTGCATTAAATTTTAATTAAGAAATTCATGCACTTGTACTAGTGCAATAAAAATATGTTTATACCAAAGAATGCAGCACTTGTACTAGTGCTGCACTTGGTATGTTTTGGGGCAAAGAAAGGGGGAACTAGCACCTTGCTTTTATGAAGGTGATTACTTTTAATGAAGCCAGGACCGGACTTTTGTTTTGGGGGACTTTTTTTTTTGGGACTTTTTTGGGGGGATTGTCAACGTTTTTTTTTGCTCTTTTTTGGCTCTTTTTGGTCAACACAAGCTCTTTTTTTTGTCAACATAAGATGTGTACGTGGCCTGCCCTTTTGGGAGGATTTGGTGGCCCTTAAAAGGGCCAAGGTTTTTTGTTGTCTTTGCTGCATCTGGTCTTCTACTTTCGTGGAGAAAGGAGACTTGAAGTCCAACTGGCGAAGGGAAGCTGGTGCTGGATGGGCGGCGCCGGTTGACCAAAGCTGGTCCAGGGGGGTAGCCGTACTTCTCGGCTCTCCTGAGCATCCATCATCAGTGTCATGGTGGAGTGGCTGGGCTGCATCGCGGTGTAGCTGGGAGTCTGCCTGGAGGATCCTCCTTCCCTGGGCTGGTGCTGCTGGTAGTGATGGCTGCTGCTGGAAGCCTGGTGATGGTGCTGGTGGTGGGATGGCACATACGTCGAAGAAGGAGGAGGAGGAGGTGGCATCTGCAGGCGCTGAGGAGGATGAGGAGGCTGGAAGGTCTGCTCCTCATGATGACTTGACTGGCGGCTGGCATGATCCATCTCACTCTCCCTGTCCCAGAAGAGGGCGGCCTCTGCAATGGTCCTGACCATTTTCCTTCGGACTTCAGGGCTGGCGTGCACTCCCACGTGGTACAGGTCCTGGCACTTCATCCTCCAGTACTCCTGCTCGGGTGTCAACTCCTGGTGGTCGGGCACATCTTGCAGCCAGAGCCTTTCAGGATTTTCTTGGCGGAGGACATGGCTTGCATGCTGCCTGCGATGACGTGCATGGCGGAGTGCATGGCTTCATCTCCTGGGCCTTCCTCTTGGTTCCCTTGGCAGCGGCTCCAGGCTTTGGTGCTCCAGGGAAGACTTGGGACTGCTGGCTGTCAGGTCTGTCCTGTGCTGGCTGTTCAGGTGGCAGGTCCGGCATGTCATAGGAAGCTGGCAGGGAATCCTCAGGGTTGTAGCTGTCATCATCGGAGTCTGAGGCTGGCCGGTTGGCAGACAGTTGAGAGATGGCGGACAGCTCCTTCCCTTGCTTGTGGACGATGGAGTCCTTCAGGAACCGACAGTTGTTCAGGATGTACTCGTCCCTCTCTGTGAGCGTCTCCTTCCTGGCGGCTCCTGAAGCTTCAGGCCTGACGAGTCTGGAGAAGTGAGTGCGGACTGTCTTCCTCCAGTTGAAGATGTCGTGGGAGGTGTACTTGGGGCCCAGCTCCTTTGCTTTTTCTGTGTCCAGCAGCAGCTTCTCGTTCCCCTTGTAGCCTCTGGTGCCCTTCATGTACAGCACAGGATGCTCTTTGTACCAGTTGATGAGGTCGTCCTCTTGCTCAGATGTGATGCCCAGGTTGTTGCGGATGTTTTTCTTGGGGGCCTTCCCTTTGCCCTTCTTGCCCTTGGACTTGGCTTCAGCAGCAGCTGCAGGGTCTCATCAGCAGAGTCTTCTTCCTCCTCGAAGGTGTCCTCATGGATGGCCACTCTGTCTAGAGCAAGAACAGGCTGGCTCTCTGGTGTTTTCTTGGGAGTCTGCTTCGGAGTCGGAGTCTTCTTCGGAGTCTGCTTCTTTGGAGTCTGCTTCTTTGGAGTCTTCTTTGGAGTAGACTTGGCAGTAGGCTCTGGAAGACCCGTGGAAGACTTGGCAGCAGGCTTGTCAGCAGGCTTGGCAGCAGGCTTGGCAGCAGGCTTGGCAGCAGGCTTGGCAGCAGGCTTGTCAGCAGACTTGGCAGCAGGCTTGTCTCCTTCATCAGTTTCAAAGAGTTCAACTGAAGAATCTTCGTCTGTGCTGTCTTCTGGCCGGCCCTCGAAGATGGTCTCGCTGACGACAGTGGCTTTGGTGGTTGAAGTGGTGGTCTTCGTCTGGCTGCCAGCTGTAGTGGAGGTGTAGAGCCCAGGTAGAGAGAGGTCTGCCATGGCTGTAGTGAAGAAGGCAGTCACTGCAGCATCTGAAGGTTCATGGAGAGGAGTTGCAGCTGGAGTTGTAGCTGGAGTTGTCACTGGAGTGCTCCCAGGAGTGTGGAGTGTTGACCTGGTGCTGAGCTTGGTTGGTGCCCTGGTGACGACGGTGCCCTTTCTCCTCTTTGGTCCCATGTTGTAGCAGCAATTTGAAGTACAATTGTAGCAACAAAAGTAGCAGCAAATGTAGCAGTTGATAATAGTGTCGTGGATTCTAGGTGTGTTCTGGTCGAAGGTCTGAGTGGGTATGGTGCTCTAAACTGGCCTCCTCTATATATATGCAGGGTGCGGACCGCCTCTTTCCCCCTCCGTCGCCCCCCCCCTGCTTCGCTGCTGCTGCCCCAGCCGCTGCGCAAAAAGAGGGTGACACGCAGACAAAGGGTTGATGCTAAAAAATAGAACAACGCATGCACTCAGGCGCCACTCTGTCTGCTGCATTGGGGGTCCAAAAGACGCGGCGCGCACCCTCTCACGTGCGTCGAACATGTGTCTTTCTGCGACGCGTGTCTGAAACATGTGACATGAAGCAAGAGCTTTCTGCTACACTGCTTTTTCTGCGTCGAAGCTCTTCTTTGTGCGCCGCATCTTAAAAAATCTGCGGCGCGCACTGATTTCTTTTTACGCTTCTTCTTGCTTCACCACTCTCTTTCCTCGCAAAGATTCAACCGTTGAATCTTTTTTTCCTGCATCGTCAAATTTCTAGGAATTGCGTAGAAAGACCTCTTAAAACGACGCATGCTGTTCCTGTTGCGCCGTAAAGCCAAAATTGACGGCGAACATGCTCAAATCTTTGCCCTTTCCTGGAAATATAAGAAACGCCGTCACTTAAACCCTCTGTTACGTCTCCGTGAGAACTAGCCATTACCTGTCTTTAAACCTTCGGGCCGCCCTTAATAATGGTCGTAGAGCCTTCAAATAAACAGCATTTTAAAGCTGAACACCTGTAGAATATGATCCCGAGTAAGGTCTGACACCAGTGAGAGTGGCCTTATATAAACAGATAAATACCTCTTGATGTAGCCCCAAAGTGACTCCAATGCTTGTGCCAACAGGACACAATGAAGGGTCACAGGTCTGGGGCTACTCTTAATGATTAAAAAATGTGGCTTAATGAAAGTTTTGTGTTGTTGAACATCACATCATAAAGAATGTTGCTATGAAAGGACAGTAAGATAGATAGATAGATAGATAGATAGATAGATAGATAGATAGATAGATAGATTGACAGATAGATAGATAGATAGATAGATAGATAGACAGATAGATAGATAGATAGATAGATAGATAGATAGATAGATAGATAGATAGATAGATATGCATGTATGTTTATTTTTAAGAGGCAGTTTTTCTAAGATTCAGGCACTTCACCATTGGGGCTGATACTCACCCGACTCGGATGTTGTTCTTAATTTTTTCCTTGCTAACTGATTACTAAAAAGTTGGAAAAAATGCATTTTTAGACCTCCATACCTTTTAGGTAATTTTTGAGGGCACCTTGAAATATAGACCCAAAATTTGGATTGTGTCAAAGTCCAGATTTCAAATCCAATTATCTCAGTACCTTCTTGGTGTACCTCTGTTATATTTGAATGGTCAAATATATGGACCCAAAGGTATCATTTGGTATCGCATTTATGATGATTGACTCAGGGCGCAGGCAACAGGGGGCGCTCAAAGTTACTATTTCAGTCAATTTTAAGCTGAATTGATGGGCTCTATGTGGCTTGCGCCCTTGGTGTACCTCAATGTTTTGTGCATGTATATGAAGGAGGGGACCTATTTTACAAGTTTACATAAAAATTAGAATGGTACACTAAGGGCGCATCTCCACAGGGGGCGCTGCTTCCTATAAAAAAGTGAAATAGACCCTTTTTCAGGGCTCTGTAGCTCATTGCGCCCAGGGTCAACAGCACGGTGAGCATGCCTGTCATGTGCTATAACACCTCTAGTTTACTGGGGTGTAAGCATCTCTGAGGTACTCTTAACCATTCTCTTTCCAGAATTTTTTTAAGGTACCACATATGACGATTTTTCAAATTTTCAAAAAATCACCAGGACGCCTGCAATGTGAATGGATATAGTCTTGCAAGTCATTTCTCTAATGAATTTTGGTTATTAGGATATATTTTGCTCCAAATAGTGTGTACACGCATGTAGGGGGCGCCACAAGTACACCTAAAATAGATTATTCTCCTGTTTTTCATGCTTGCTGGTGCTGCATCGATGTAATTTATGGGACTCTAACCTACTGACAGTCAGTTTGTTTCAGTGATCAACAGACACCGCATTTATGATTGACCATTTTAAGCTCTCAGCTATAATAGTTTGGTAACACATTTTTAAGGCTCAATTCCATAAAATTTGTGTTGATTACATCTCAGACTTCACTAACTTTCCCAATGTATGGGGCATTACTGTATACATTTCCATGTATGTCTTTGGTTTGGTATAGTTATCAAGACGGCTTATACTTAAATTCATACTTTGTAATTGAGTTTTAAAACTAATATATATACAAATAATGTATTTCCTATTATTTGTTATGATGATGCATCTTTTACATTTCTACCAACATGTGAACTGCTTTTCACACACATTTTTGAAATTTTACTTTCCTCTTTGTCTATAATCAAGTTAGTGCAGTCTTGGATGTAATGCGCCTAAATTTAAGGAATTCAGCTTTAAAAATGAATAAACAAACTTTCACAACTTAAACCTAAAAACGGTCTATTGTCAATGACATTTTGGCATATCGCTAGAGTAGAACTAGTAAGGAAGTGAAACTGGTGATGTTTTGCCATTGCCTCTTCCACAAGCAGGATGATAGCATTGAGCCAATGGTATTGGATCAATTCTATCATCCTGATTGTGTAAGTCTGAATTGTCATTCAATGGGATAAAGACAAACTGGGTCATAAAGGCCAGTATTTAAGGTGGATGGGATAACAATGGCAACCAATTTTCTTTGATGTACTCAGAATTACGTATGGCCAAGGCAAATTCAAATTTGAGGGGGGTTCACTCACTTAGATTATTTTGACCCATATGCCATATGGAACTGATGCCAGAGCAAGAGTAAAGACAAATTGCGACCATTCGTATCCCAGGTGCCTCAAATATCATTTTTTATAAAACTGTATGTTTTCATTTCTTCAGAAGAGTATGCTTGTTTCACTGAGCAATTAAGGTTGAGGATGTAAAGTATTCACCCAATGGTAAAACATTACCCATTTATTTACTTACAGGTGACACTGTATATAGAAAATTGCAGTGGCATGCTAAATTGCCTGTTTTGAGATTGGCGTCCCACAACTGAGATGAATGCAGCATCAGCAAACATGAAAAATGGAAGAAATAAAAATTTTGAGGTACTTGTGGCGCCCCCTACTTGCGTGTTCACACTATTTGGAGCAAATATCCCAACAACCAAAATTTATTCGAGAAATGACTTGCAAGACTATCTCCATTCATATTGCAGGCGTCCTGGTGATTTTTTGAAAATTTGAAAAATCGTCATATGTGGTACCTTAAAAAAATTCTGGAAAGAGAATGGTTAAGAGTACCTAAGAGATGCTTACACCCCAGTAAACTAGAGGTGTTACAGCACATGACAGACATGCTCACCGTGCTGTTGACCCTGGGCGCAATGAGCTACAGAGCCCTGAAAAAGGGTCTATTTCACTTTTTTATAGGAAACAGCGCCCCCTTTGGAGATGCGCCCTCAGTGTACCATTCTAATTTTTATGTAAACTTGTAAAATAGGTCCCCTCCTTCATATACATGCACAAAACATTGAGGTACACCAAGGGCGCAAGCCACATAGGCCCCATCAATTCAGCTTAAAATTGACTGAAATATTGACTTTGAGCGCCCCCTGTTGCCTGCGCCCCGAGTCAATCATCATAAATGCGATACCAAATGATACCTTTGGGTCCATATATTTGGCCATTCAAATATAACATAGGTACACCAAGAAGGTACTGCGATAATTGGATTTGAAATCTGGACTTTGACACAATCCAAATTTTTGACTTATATTTGAAAGGCCCCTAAAAATAACCTAGAAGGTATGGAGGTCTAAAAATGCAATTTTTCCCACTTTTTAGTAATGGTTTACCAAGAAAAAAATTATGAACAAAATCTGAGTCGGGTGAGTAGCACACCCTGCCTGACTCTTAGAAAAACTGGCTCTTAAGTGAAAATTAAAGGACCCCAGAAATTTGGCAGAAAGCAAACGGTGCTTATCAGGCTAGGGCCTATCACAAAAAGTATTTTAAGAACAATAATTATTGTCTATTCTATGGCATATTGGCTGAAAATAATTTATAAAAGGTTGAGGAAGAGTTGGTTTGTTTGTTTTGTTTGTTTGTGTTTTTACGCCTCTGCAGCACCTTAGTGGGCTATATCGAGGCAGGCGATCGCCCATATGATGATGAGATGAGAAGACTGTGAGTCTGGTACATACCCTATTAATTCAGGGATGCCCAGGGTCTTTCAGTTGCCCCAGCATAGAACACTGGATACAACCCGCCTCCATTTAATGTCCCATGGGCTCGGACTAAATTGAGTTCCGGGTTGGGATTCGAACCCACGCCCTCAGAGCCAGTGGTTGTGCAAACAAGCATTCTTAACCATTAGGCCACGGAGGAACTCTGAGGAAGAGTTGGTTTCATGTTGGTAGACAAACTGCGCTACTATGATCTTATAAAGGTCTTTAATAGTTGTCAATTTACAGGTTCTTAAAATATTGGTAGACAGGTAGAGGTGTATCCCTTTTAACTGACCTAACGTCGGTTATTAGAGGGGGGTGGGTAGTGAAAGGGGACTCATGTAAACCATGTCCATGTGATGTGTCCACATTTCTTGTCAACATGACATTGTGTAAAAGTCCATTTGTGCCCTTAGTTTTCAACTTAGAGTAATGAAATTTGGTAGAGATATGGTACTATGGGCATGGATCGGGCATGTCAAGAAATCCAAGATGGCTGCCATTTTGTGGCGGCCAATTTGGCAGCCACCTTTCTTCATTTTTGAACTGCCCATTGTGACCTTAATATTTCACTAACAGTTATGAAATTTGGTACAGGTATGGGACTCTGGGTATGGATTGGGAATATGTAGAGAAATCCAAGATGGCGGCCATTTTGTAGTGGCCATTTTGGCAGCCATCTTTTTTCATTTATTGAACTACTCATTGTGACCTCAATATTTTGTTTAGAGTTATGAAATTTGGTACAGGTATGGACCTGTGCCCTGTGTATATGGATCAGGAAAAAGTTGAGAGATCCAAGATGGCAGCCATTTAGGCAGCCATCTTTTTTCAGTGGCGTAGCTAGGAAATTTTCCAGGGGGGGCAAAATATTCAAGTCAGCAATGGAAATGGAACATTTTTGTCGAGGGAGCTATTATCGCTGTCGCGACAGAGGTGTGCCATCGGCAAAATGTAACGTTTGATGACAATGTAATAATTTCTTTCCTGGTCAGGATGGAGCCAGGGGGGGCGACTGCCCCCCCTGCCCCCCCTGTAGCTACACCACTGTCTTTTTTCATTTCTTGAACTGCCCATTGTGACCTCAGTATTTCACTTAGAGTTATGAAATTTGGAACAGGTATGGGGCTGTGAGTATCAGTCGGGAACATGTTGAGAAATCCAAGATGGCAGCCACTTGTGGCAGCCATTTTGGCAGCTGTCTTTCTTCATTCTTGAACTGCCCATTGTGACCTTAATATTTCATTTACAGTTATGAAATTTGGTACAGGTATTGGCCTATAGGTATGGATGAGGAACATTTGAGAAATCCAAGATGGCGGCCATTTCGGCAGCCATCTTTCTTCATTTCTTTAACTGCCCATTGTGACCTCAATATTTCGCTTAAGAGTTATGAAATGTGGTACAGATATGGGGCTGTGGTATCAGTCGAGAACATGTTGAGAAATCCAAGATGGCAGCCTCTTTGTGGCAGCAATCTTTCGTCATTCTTGAACTGATAAATTGTGACCTTAATATTTCACTTACAGTTATGAAATTTGGTACAGGTATTGGCCTGTGGGTATGGATGAGGAACATATAGAGAAATCCAAGATGGGGCCCATTTTGGCAGCCATCTTTCATTTTTTTTTAAATCTGTTCAAACTGCATTTGATTCTAGCATCTTCCAATCAACTATTTCTCCTATCTTCCAGTATCTGTTGCTCAGTGGTTTAAGCAATGGCACCTTCAATTTGCGCTAGGTCGGTTTTGAATCCGCGGATTCTTGTTATTGGGTCCGTTCATGACCCAATGCGACAAAGGTTAGTTCCCCTGGGGCGTCGTGGGACGCCTTACTTAAAGTGAGGTAAAAATGTCATGAAAATATGACAAGATGGTATATCTTTTCTCTGTTGCTTTGGCAGATCACATATTACGCTGTTATAAGTTCAATGTCAGAGAAAACAAAGTTCACCCAACAATTTCACTTGTTCTTTGAACTGCATACTGCTGCCATCTGGCACAAATTCGTTTTGCACGCTGCAAGTGCAATAGTTCCAATTTCATTGCACATTAAGAAAGATTCTGTTCAGCATCTGCAACTCAAGTCAGACAAGACAGTCATATTCTCTAAGAAATTAGACATTGTCTACTAGACAATGTCAATGTCTACCTTCACTGCCCATCAGCATACACAGAAACACCCATGGTTTCTTCCAGACAAAAGTTGTGAGAGCTCTTCACACTCAGTTTCTGATGACCTCTTACTCGAGCTTGCAACGCAAATTTCTCCATAAGTGGCAGCACATGTTCAATGGTTCATTAAATTTCATGTCAGATGGCAGCACATGTCCTGCCGATGCTTGAACTCAGCACCAGCAATGAAAAAGCGGTCAACTTGTAGACAGAGCTCGGAGTTGTGATAAATCACTCTGGAGATAAGAAAAGACGCGTACGTGCAATGTCTTGCATTATCTTGTTACAATTACAAATGGATTTGAATGTACTAAATCTATGACATGTACTGATTTAATGTACACTGTTGCTCACATATGGAATACTTCAACGTTCTTCATTGAAAGTAACAACTTTAGCAACTTCTGTTGGAGCACATGATCATCTGATTCAATGGAATAATACTACTTCCAATGACCACTAAAGGGAAGAACATGCAGTCATCTAAAACGCATGCTGCAGCGTTAACCGCAGGAAAAGTTACAGCAGCACGAATATGGAAATTCAGGGGGTTTTTAGAGTGAGGTGCATTCAACCAAAAATTAACAATTCTTGCAAAAATGTAGTCGAGGCTTTCAAAGAGTGATTAGAGAAGATTACAATGGACCTTGCTTACATTCACACTGTAAAATTTTCTTTTATTTGACACATTTTTTTCCTAAAAAGTACTATCCCCAAAAACAAATTTTTGATTTATAAACGGAGAATTATAATAATATTGTCTTGATATAATATGAGCATAAATCGGAAACTAAACTATGCCAGTTGACTGATAAGAAAAAAAAATTGGACATCCGGAGATATTATAGAACTGCATGAGGGGTATTCCAAAATATTTAATGTTCTGACCAATTTTCTGGCAGACCTTTCTATTTGAAGTAGCTGAATGAAATTTTCACAGAAGAAATTACAGATATATTTCTATCTATTTTGAAAAAGAGAAAATGATCGAAAAGAATTATCTAAATTAGTCTTCTCTATCCATGGGAACAAAAGGTCAGTCAATCTAGCACAGTTTTATTATTTTTTGACCAAACCCAACAAGAAGATACATGTAACATTGAGGTCCTGTCCATATTGTAAATTCATCAACTCTTAGCACTGTGTACTGTTTGCTCTATGTCAAGCGACCTAGTTAATAATAAAATCTTAAATATTGGACTAGAAACCAATCCAATTACCACATAACATAGCCAGTATACTGTATTTAAGTATTAGACATCTTGGTGTGAAATTACAAGCACTAAGGGGCCGACCAGACGATAGTTGGGGGGGGCTATGGATTTTACCCCCGGGACGAACTTTTTTTTTCGTTCGGGGCGCGTCGACGAACAATTTTTTTCGCATGTGCAGTCGCGACAAACTTTTTAATCGGATTTTTAACATTACGGTACCCTAGATACAGGTGGAAACAAACTTTTTTTTATTTCCATGTGCTGAACAAACTTTTTTTTTCAGTGTCAAGTGGGAAACAATCTTTTTTTTTCACCAAATATCCATAGCCCCCCCCCCCCAAAGATCATCTGGTCGGCCCCTAAATATTTAACAATCAAAAGATTAGTTGATTCTAGAAAAAAATGCAATTTAATTGACTAAAACTGCCTAATCTCCCAGAAAACTTAACTGATTGATTCCGAGATTTCAGATTTGTATGACATTTGTGTATTACTTGTACTATAAGACAGCATACTGGCTATGTTGCTAAGTTTGTTGTTTGCTCTATATATGAGAACTTGCAAAATGTAAACAAAAAATCCTTAATTAGGTCACTTGGTGAGGACAGGGTGTTAGGATCTGTTGATGAAAAATCTGCGCTCTGAGAGTTTTTCACTTTTTTTTTCAGAGCGGAGCATTTCTTGGCACTTTGGTGGTTGGTCCTTTGATAGCTTTGGCAAAAGGACCAAGAGACAAAGAAGGATTCAAATCCTGGATGACCACCTCAGGATGCTACGGAGTTGGACTCGGACTAATTTCTGGACCACTTTTGTCTTATGCGACTATTAATTCCGAGAGTATGACAATTGATGGCATTTGGGATAGGTATGACATACTAAATTAAAAAAAAAAAAGTTACATAATTGGCATAGGTAAGGGCCCCCAAAAATTTGGTGAATGCTAAAAATTGGGCAAGGAGGCTATTAATACTCTGTATATTATCAAAAATCCCAGGATATGCCATTTGAGATGGCATGAAGTACAAAGTCAGGATCATGGAATTGCTCTTCCACCTGAGTGTTAAAATTCCACTTGTGGTACGCCTGTGATTGAGCTATCATGCAGTCCGGTGAAAATGAGAACTGCATGCTTCTGCCACCTGGCACAAAAGTTGATTTTCTATGCTACAGCATTGCTGTCCCAAGAAATAGTTCCAACACATTCATAAAATTTCTATTCAACATCGATGTATACCAGAGTCAGACTCAGCAATCACATTCTCTAAGGAAGTAGACAAGGCCATCAGCACACTCAGAAACAGCCCCGGTGTCTTCCAGACAAAATTGTGTGTGTTTCTCTGGTTGAAAGTATGTGGACGCTCGCAGGAGCTCGCGGAAAAGCACACTAGTCACTAGGTGGCAACACAAGACAGCATATGTTCTGATCTGTGGCAATGTAAGAGCAGTCCAGCTGTAGACAGACTATCATGTGTACTATACTACTTTTTATATAGATCTTCTTATTTTGTAACTGACTGAGCGCAGCAGAAGTTTCTTTGCTTTCAAGATCAGCAGGTCTTAATGTTTTGGTAACGGGAAAGGTCTGAAAAAATAATATTACAGAAACAAGTGCAAAGTGGGAGCGAAATTATAGTCAGATCCTGGATTTAAACAACATCTTTCACCTTCTAACTGCCATCTTCTTTTCAGATGTTACCGTCTTCGTTATAACCAACACCAGGTGCGCTCCGATCGTCTTTCTCTCGTTGGAGCTGTCTCAGGAATTGTAGCTGCCTCGTTTCTTGGCGAAAGTTGCACTTTCGGAGCTTTGATAGGATTAAACACTGGAATGCTGCTGGCATTTGCCTTTAATTGTACTATAGGAGCATAATTGTGTACTATCAGATATTAAGATAGTTACCTGTTGGAGTATGACTGGTTTGTACTGTCTCGGTATGATAGATATAAATTTTGGAATTTTTACCTGAGGAGTTGGATTCACAATTTATGTACAGGTGTATGATATTTTTGACTTAATAGGCCTATGTAATATACAATAAAATCTGGCATAATATATATTTTTAATGATGACCACATGTACGTATAGAGAATTATGGAATTGATATAAACAATGCGGTCCATGTACACAATGTGGTTTTTGCTCAGTTCTTTGAAAGCTGAATAACGCGTGTATTTCTATTGTTTTCCCTACCAAATGTGCCATACTATTTTTGTAGGTCATAATTTTTGCCTCAAACATTGTTGACATTCCCTTACTTTTTTCCATCTTAAACCTCTCATAGTCCTTCGCAAACTTTGATATTATGTACACTTTGTTGCAAACTTCCAGGTTAAGGAATTTATATCTGATGTAATGTTATTTTATGTCATTTTGACTGAACAACACAATAAATTTTTACGAAACATACTTTACAAAACATAGTTGTCTTTTTTGGTGGAAATAATGTTTAGGCCTACGTCTTTTTCCTTTTAAAGATTGAGGCTTTGGAGTCAGGATGGGGTTTTGCGTCCCCTGTCCGCTGTCCCTGACAAATAATAATTTATAACTTTGATCAAATTAACTTTTTAAGAGTATGTTTAGGGTGCCCAATAACGGCCTAACATTCCTTTAGACTCCCAAGGTTTTGTAGTAGGTCAATTTTCAAACATTTGTTTACCTAAATATAAGGGCTTCTTTCACTAAGTAAGAATAATCAATTGAAAGTGACCGACAGATACTAATTTGCCATACCCACTGTATTACCCAGCTGATCATAAGCCAATAGAATGCACCAAAAATTCACTTTTAGAGAAAGATCTCAGAGAAGTTGACAAACTTTTCAGTTGCACAAAATTTGCATTACATTATAAATTTCAAAATCTTTGTGCAACCTCCCTCTTTTCCTGAGTGTTAACTGGGAGAACCATCTATTAGTAAATTTCCCTGAAGTCGAGATCTCCGTGATGTCAATGTTTTTTTTTTTCATTTTCATTTATATTATTCATGATAAACTTCGCATGGCAAAGTATTACCTGCTGGGTATTTTCGATTGATTATTCTAAGACTTATACTTTGTGAAAAATGCCCCTATTTTTAGGACTTAAAAAAAAAATTTACCAATGCATCCTCAGTCCTGACCCGCCACAAAACTAAGCCAGTCAAAATGAATATTTAGGTCTGAATTGGGCATCGTTTTATTTGATGAAACTTGTCGATCATTATTGCAAGATTTGCAAATTTATACCGGTAATTTAATTAAGACACAGAATTGAAAAAATACGATATCCTTTAAAATTTTTTATTTCTTGAAAACTATTTTGGCAGGATTATAATCCAAATCACTTCGTCTTTGGGGTACCATGCCTTGTTGGATATATGATAACATCGTTGATCTGAAAAGAGGACAATTTTCATTTTTCATTGATATCAATTTATAATATAAATTTATATAAATGTGAATAGAGAAGAGGAAGAAGAAAAGGGAGAAGGAAGAGGAGGGAGAGAAGGAGGAAGAGGAAAAGAGAAGAGGAGAAGGGGAAGAGAAAAGGAAGAAAAGATGAGGGGAAGAGGAAGAGAAGAACATGAAGTCCTCGTGAGATGAAATGCAGTTTTTTGCTGTTTTTTGCTCTATAAGTCTCAATTTAATCATTCTCGGTACTAGATGTTGGTTTCTATTTATTTGACAGTGGTGAGAACAATTCAAACAGCAAAAATAACCCATTGCTCAATTTTCAAACTCAAGGTGCCTCAGTATTCAGGGGTCAATATCTAGTGTGACGGAATGATGGTATAAGAATCATTCCGTCACGCTAGAAATGGACGCCTGATTGCTGAGACACTCTTATTTTAAAACTTCAGCAGTTGGTGAATTTCACTGCTTGAATTTTTCTCTTTTAAAAGTGTCAGACATCTAATCATAATAATAGTCATAGCAGGAATCTCATCTCACTCATAAGGCTTTTTTCTCTCAATCCATAACATCTTAAATTACACTCCTGAGCCTGTCAATTCATCTGAAGTTCCCGATAGGGCAAATTTAACTTTTCAGCATTCATTATTTCCATAGTTACACAAATATATCTTGGGAATTTGCTACAAAACACATGTTCTTTCACTTAAATACATCCCACCTGTACATTTAACTGCCACAACAAGGACTGTAAAGCATTTAATATTAAAGACCATTAAATTCCGCATCTTTTGATATGCAGACTGACCTTCTATGGCCAATATATCTACCCAGTTACCAGATATTCCTGTTGGAAGTTTGACAAAAAACATATTTTCAACATACAAATCTGGAAGCTATATATATTTCTCTGCCACATCAAGACCAGTAATGCATATTATATTGCAGGCCACTAAATTCCGCATCTTTTTCCACACTGAATGAACTTCTATGTCCAATATAACTTCCCAGCTCCCTGAAATTAAATTGCGTCATGCATTTAGAAAATCATATCTTCCAACAACTCCAGTCTCTCAGTGTATGTAGTGATGTACACCACCACGCTGTAGTACTTCCAAACAATCCACCTTACTTCATCTAACTGAAAGCTGACTGGAACCTGCAAATAGGACCTGCCTTCGCATTACTCTAACCTGGGAAGAACCTGGAACTCGGTGCATTTTTGAAAAGCAAGAAACCCTACCGGGTGAACAGCTAGTATAGAAACTAATACTTGGCACTGAGAGTGATTAAACTGAGACTTATAGAGCAAAAAAACTGCTTCTTAGCATCATTCTGTCACACGTTGATTTCATGAGAAGAAGAAGGAAAAGAAAAAAGAGGAATATGCGATATAAGAGGAAAAAGGCTAAATAAAACAAACAAAATATGGAAGAAGAGTGTGTCACATTGAAGAAGGAGCAGAAGAAGGAATTGAAGGAAGGAGAAAGAAGGAAGTGAAGAAAAAGAAGAACGAGCAGAATAAACAAAAATCCAAAGATGGAGAAGAGGATATATATATGCTGGAGAAGGAGCAGACAAAAAGAGGAGAAATATGAGAAGAGAAGAAGTAAAGAAGAAAAAGAAGAAGAATTATAAGGAGACAAAGAAAAAAGATAGTAAGGAAGAAGAAGGTGCACAAAACAAAAAGAAAGAGTGGCACAAAAAGAACAAAGTAGTGAATTAAGCATTCTATTTTGTAAATGGTTCAGTTTACCTCAACTCCTTGAGGAGATCCAAGAGCATAGAGGACAGCATTGGACACATCTACAGCATCCAGATGCTGAAAGACAATATTTTAAAAGCACGAAAAATGTTTAATACTCACAGACTCCTGATATTTTTGCATCAGTCTGTCACTTTGATATAGAAAAAGAGTGCACTGTTGCACTGCGGAAATGGCACTTAGCGTGTCATCATGCTGATGATTTGTGATGATCATACACAATACTTTCAAAGTTAATTTGATTTAAGGAGACTTATCCCTCTTGTTGGTGACAGCCAAACGAAAGGATTATGCATCTGATTTTCGCTCTAAAATCAGTTATGAAAGTCAAATGGCCTTCTCGGGATCATGACCAATTATCAAACATCCTCTATACTTTCCATGTTGAAAGTAGAGAAGATGACACTTCATCAGCTATCATGAGTCACAAAGTGCATTTTTCACACTCACAGCGAACTGGTCCTCATTTTTTTCGATATCAAAGTGACAGACTGTAGGGGGGCAACCATTAGATCTCTAGAGACGGGGCATGGTTTTCATTGTCATTGTTCATCATTGTACCTTGAGGAATGGAACCAAGGTAAACAATAAAGGTACGTTTAGCAGCACACGTGAGGTGTATATATTTATTAATTAATTTCTTTCTGTAGTTCTGTAGTTCTGCAGTTCTGCAGAAATTTTGCAGGAAGCTACATGAAGCTAAAGAATTCAGTGGGAGCTACAGAACTTAACAAATTCTGTAGTAGCCTGCAGAATTCTGCAGCTTCCTACAAAATATTGCAGGAAGTTTCAGAATTCTGTATTTCTGTAGGCAGCTGCGAATTTTTGGTCGCCCGCTGTCACTTTGCATTTCTGAAAAGTTTCGACAGTCGAATCTGCAGTTATATAGGAATTCTGCAGCTAGGGAGGTTTTCAGCTGCCTCCAGAATTCTGCAGATACCAGCAGACCTTCAGAATCGGTGGTCCTCTGTCACTGCAGCATTTCTGAAAAGTTTCTGCAGCAAAATCTACAATTCCGCAGGAAGCAGCAAAATTTTGTAGGCAGCAGCAGAATTTAAGAAATTGGCACTCGTCTGTCCCAGCAGCGTTTTTCAAAAGTTTCTGCAGCAGAATCTGTATAGTTCCGCAGGATTTATGCAGCTTGGGAGTTTTTATGCATTTCTTCAGCTAGGTTCAGAATTCTGCAGTTTCCTAAAAAACTGCAGGAAGCTGGTTCTATGCAATTAGCAGTTAGCTACATTTTTTTCTAAAGGAAACTGAAGAATTCTGAATGAAGCTGCAGAATTTCACAAATTCTGCAGATGCCTGGCGTTCCAATTCTGCAGTTTCCTAAAAAGCGGCAAGAAGCTGCAGCTTCCTGCCGATTTTTTAAAGAAATGATGGAATTGTGCAGGAAGCTACAAAATTTCATAAATTCTGCAGCTGCCAGCAGAGTGCTGAAGAAGTGCAAGAAACCTCCCAAGCTGCATGTGTACTACAGAATAACAGATTTAGAAGCAGAAATGCTTCAGAGACAGAGGACCACCAATTCTGAAGTTCTGCAGTTGCATTATTCGGCAGGCAGTTGCAGAATTCCTACAGAGCTATTCTGCTCCAGAAACTTTTCAGAACCGCTGCTGGGACAGACGATTACGAAAATCCCCGACTCCCAAACCGCTACCCCCCAAAACCACTATCCCCCCAAACTGACGCTTCCTTTGAGCATATGCTAGCCCTCTTTTAGCATGTGCCACTCCAAACGGAAAATATGACATTACAATACATGATAATGATACACTCCTGCTCATAAATATGGAATAATATTTTGGAAAAATAGTGTCAAATAAATGTAAATATCAGAGTATGGATGAAAGCAAGGTCCACTGTAAAGGTCAAGACATCTTCTGTAATCACTCTTTGAAAGCCTTAACTACATTTTTTGCAAGAATTTTGAATTTTTGGTTTAATACACCTCACCCTTAAAAACCCCCTGAATTTCCATATTTCGTGCTGCTGTAACTTTTCCTGGGGTTAACGCTGCAGCATGCGTCTTAAGCTACAGCATTTTCTTCTCTTTAGCGGTCATTGGAAATAGTAACCATTGAATCAGACCATCATGTGCTCCAGCAGAAGTTGCTAAAGTTGTCAATTTCAATGGAGAATTTTGAAGTATTCCATATTTATGAGCAACGGTGTATAATGATCATTATCACTGTGTACCGTTTGCTCTATGCGAAGCGATCTAGTCAATCATAAAATCTTAAATTTTAGACCAGAAACCAATGTAATTACAATATAACATGGCCAGTATGCTGTATTTATGTATAAGAAATCTTTATTTAGATATTTAGCAATCAAAAGATTTGGTGATTCTAGTAAAAAAATGCACTAAAATTTACTAAAACTGCCTAATCTCCCAGAAAACTTAACTGATTGATTCCAGATTTTGTGGCTATATGGCAACGTCTGTTGCTTGCTCTATATATGAAAACTAGCAAAATGTAAACGAAGAAAATCCTTAATTGGGTCACTTGGTTGGTACACAGTGTTATATGACAATGCGCGAAGAATTGTTACAAACCGGTTCTCGTGCCATATACATTTCTGCAAATTCCTTTCCTCCAAAAGCTTCAGCAATGTTTGTTCGAGTCGGACCTGGGCTGATTTCCTGACAAAAAAGAGAATTTACAGTAAGTTATTTGTCATAAAACAAGAGCAATTATGATAATGCAAAATTTATGCCTGAAATAAATTTTGCAAATTGAAAATATTTCACTTTTAGGTCCCAGTAGAAATATTGGTACAGTGTAGAAATTATTAAAAAATCAACTTAAAAAAAAAGAAAGATAAATGTGTAATATATGTCCACTGTCTGAATCAGAACAATTTCAAACAACTTGAATGTTTCTTTCTATCAATTGTCTTTTCCTTTCTGATTATGATATTATTGTTTTTTTTTGACAATTAATAGAATGGAAAAAAGAATATGTATGATGTTTTGAACACTCAAATTATCTGGTAGACACTTAAGTAGACACTTAAGTAACTAAGTAAGTTGTTTTATTTAGCCAAATATATTAAATATACATGGAATATGACTTGCTGCATCAGAGATCAATTAAAAACACCATAAAACGGTAAAAACATGTATAAATATAAATGGTAAGAATAATATAAATTGACTAGTAATGCATAATAAGATATTCAGGAGTACAAATTAAAAACATGAACAGCAGAAGGATAAAAGTTACAAGTAAAACGCTTATTTCCAATAAAAGTTCTCAATCTTCTCCCAGATCTTAAAACTACAAAGTGATTATTTGCTAGGTGGTGGGTGTCTTTGACAATAGCAAGAGTTCTCTTTCCCTTTCATTGTACAGTTTATCAAGTGATGGTAAAGGTGAGCGGATGATTTTTTCTGCAGTTCTAATTATAGATTTAAGTTTCTTGAGATCTTTTTGTGTTGCTGCCTTGTACCAGACTAGAAATGACCGTGTTAGTATACTCTCAATGGTAGCTCGATAAAAACTGACTAGAATTTTGCTTTGAATATTAAAAGAATTCAGAGTTCGCAGAAAAAAGAGTCTTTGGCGTGCTTTTTTGCAGATGTCATTGATGTTTTCTTGCCATTTCAGGTTATCGGCTATGCATGTGCCAAGAAATTTAAAACTTGTCAATTGGTCAACTGTCTGTCCATCGGTGACAAGAAGCTCCTTTGTGTTCTTTAATTTTCGGAAGTCGACAATAAGTTCATTTGTTTTCAACACATTTAATAAGAGATTGTTTTCCTTACAACACTTCACAGTACTCTCTTACTTGATTAGACATGCATTGTACATTTATTGTTTGGTATCAGACAATCCCTTATAATCATTTATAAATTTCAGTGCAATTTAGACATTTTGGTATCATTTTCAATTTATTTCAGAGTTCAGTCTCTGGCTCTCTGATATTTTTGCTTCTTGTAGAAACAATCTGGAAAAACTCACTTCTGTTTTTGCGATAAAATATAGAGTTTGTCATTTCTGACAAATAAAATGTAATCAACAGGACTATGTTTTTTTTATTTTATAAGTGCACTAACCGAGACTCTGATATCACTTCCTGTATTCCTTATCTCAGTACGGAGTCCCATCAGCAACGCTCGAAGGAAGTGCTTTGTGCCGCCGTAGAAAGCCAGGCCAGGAGTCGGACTAAAGACGTGCCCTGAAATACTGATGTTTAGAGAATTAATACAAACTACTGAAAAACGGGGTTGTAATGCATACCCAGGATAGGAACAAAAACACAGACAATCATTCCATAACAAAACTTTTAAAAATCTGAATAAAACATCTTTTTTGAAGATTTTAACAAAAATCAGCATTGACACTAAAATTTTGATAATTTCATCATCTTTAATTGTGGTTGGGTCAAAAATCACTTTTTTCCATCCCAACAAGCAACTGTTGTCAATTAAAATCGTAAACTATGCCGACTAATAAAAAAATATCGTAGAAAGAACAGAAAAGTTATTGAAATTTATGATCACAAGATCTTGAAATGCTGTGCTCTATCAGCGTGCCTCGGCGGCCCAACGTCGGCCCAACGCCGAGCCAACATCGGACCAACATCGGACCGATGTTGAAAATGCAAGTCATCCTGTCAGCGTGCCTCGCCGGGCCGACGCCGGGCCGACGCCGAGGCACGCTGACAGGATGACTTGCATTTTCAATAATAGCCACGACGATTTAATTTGTCAAAAGTGTTTTGCTCTCAGAAATCTGTAATTTTTTGGGAATATACATGTGTGCAAAATTTCAACGTGATATTTTTAGAGGAAGTACCATGTTTTAGCCATTTTCCAATGTTGCGTTTTTAATGGCGCTCAATGTATCAGAAACCCAGATGGTTACAATTTACAAACCTGTTGATGTGAATGATATGTCCATCGGTCACATTCCGTTCTTTCATAGACGCATATGCTTCTCTTGTGCATATATTGACAGCTAAGACATTCACCTTATTTGAAAAAAAGAAAAAGAAAAGTAAATAGGCCTATAATTATGTCAATCAAGAAATGCATAGACCACTATGATGAAATCTGATGAGAGAACGGTTCACGTTGATGAATCTCATGAATGTAAGATCTGTATAAGCATTTCAATAATTGAATTGAAGAATACAACATGATTCTAAAAGATTACCGTTCACTGGGCAACAGAACTTTACTATTTCACTTAAAGTTATGCAATCTTGTGCAATGATTTGTTTATGAGTGTTGAAAAAGAACATTTGAAGAAATGCAACATGGCTGCCAAAATGGCTGCCACAAAATGGCATCCATTTTTAACAGTTGAATGGTTCAGTGTATCACTTACTGCTCTGCGGTTACCATACTTCTAGTTAAGTTTATCTTTAGCTTTGGCATGTGAATTTCTAATAATAAACTAAAAAAAAGGAAACATTTGGTTTTGTATGAAAGAGTTGTCTTCCTTTGGATTTACCTCGAACATTGATCGCCAGTGTTCCGTCGACCCCGTCAAGAGGGGAGCATTGTGGCCCACACCCGCATTGTTTATGCAAACATCCACACCACCATGCTCCTCTTTGATGTGTTTGAACATGGCTAAGATGTCCTCTTCTTTTCTCAAGTCACACTTCACTGGATGAAAGGAGCCTTTTTCTTTCTTCAGTTTGTCTACCATTGCCTGAAAAAAATCACTCTAAAAAATTTCAGACAAAATTGGTTTTTTAGATTCTAAATGGTTTTTTGAAAAACCAAATTTCAATGCAAAAAACCTACATGGATTTTCTTAAAAATGCATGTTGGTTTTGCATTGAAATTTGGTTTTTCAAAAAACCATTTGGAATCTAAAAAACCAATTTTGTCCCGACATTTTTTAGAGTGATTATTTCAGATTTTTAATTGAAACACTGGACTCATCTGTATTCAAGATTTTTGATTTTTGGCTGAATCTGATTTTCATGATGTAAAATTTTAATATGTATTCCAGTTTCAATGATCACAGTGTAGCATTTTGTGACTCAGAAGAAAAAAATTTATAACAATCTTTAGGCTTTTTGACCGGGAGAATGACTAAACAACCTTAAACCAATATTCATAGTGCCTGTGACCACCTTCTAGTCAGAAGGCCCTGGAGTCAGAAGGCCTACTAGTCAGAAGGCCCGGTAGTCAGAAGGCCCACAATTCAGAAGGCCCGCTAGTCAGAAGGCCCACTTGTCAGAAAACCCACTAGTCAGAAAATAAAGAGTAAAAAATCTTACAACAGTGGCGTAACCGGGGGGTCTCGAGAGGAGGGGGCACCTGGGGGGGCACGCGATTCTCTTGGGGTGGCACCCGCTATACTGACTGTATATTTTAGCCAAAGTTGGGAAGTTCATATGGGGGGGGGCACCTGGGGGGGCACAGGTCCAATATGGGGGGCACGTGCCACCGTGCCCCCCCATAGGGACGCCACTGTCCAACAAATATATAATTCATTTTCTGACTAGTGGGCCTTCTGACTTGTGGGTCTTCTGGCTAATGGGCCTTCTGACTAGTGGGCCTTCTGATGATAGGGCGCTCCCCCATAGTGCCGTGATGCGCAACATCTGTGGATCACGTGGATCTGCTGAAGATCCATAGTAATGCAGACCAGACAGCCTTGGACCAGTCCAGTCTGTGGTACAATTGTGGACCGCAAAAAACTGGACCGCTACAAAAAACCAGTCCAGTGCCAGTGGACCGTGGTCCAGACAGGTCCAGAGATTTTTCATGTCATGAAGGGTATTGTATGAATTTTGTCATCTCTTAAAAATGAAATTCATGTCATAAAGGATGTTTAGACCCTAATATTGTTTTTGTAATTTCCGTAAAGCCGATGGACCCACTGCTGGACTAGTCCAGTAGTAAAATTGGATCACCTCACCCTGGACCGGACTAGGACTGGACCACTTTCGTAAACACCGGACCACCCGCTCAAAGGCGGTCCGGTCTGCATCACTAACTTTAGATCCATTAGATATCTTTATGATTATATATCTCCTGGTATGCTTGCAAAAAGGAGATTGAACTGACTGCCAATTCAGGAGTCGGACCGTTTTCCCCCAGAAGGAGTTTGACAAATTTAAAAAATGAAAATTGAAAATCAGAAAGATATTAGGAGATGAAATATATCGTAGAGGCAGTAAACAAAATCACACGAAAGAAACCTCAGTTTCCAAAGCTACGGCAAACTTTAAATCAAAACAACCAAATGTGCAATTAATGAGAATAAAAAAGGTATCACAGCAACACCAATTGTATGTATGTGTAATTATATTATGTTTATTTAAAGGAAACCAGAGAAGCTAAACAGCTTATGGAGCTGGCACCTTCGCATTAGTATTACAGTATCAAATTAAACTTGTAACATATAGAGTCATAATTACAAAGGTATAGATATGGTAAACAAATCTAAATTAAAATGTCCTGAAAAAGTGTAACACTATACTTAACCGTACAAATTTATACAATACAATTAAGGTTGTCAGAATATGAAGTCATGCATTTCTCTGCATTCATGAGGTAGGGGGAACGGGGGCACATTGGGACGCTTTTAACGTCTACTAATTTTGCTCAATGCTGAAAGCACTGAAGAACTCAGAAGTTTGCATGAATATCACCAATACTATTAAGCTTAAATGCAAGGCATAATAAACTAGACTGCACCTACTCTTTTGCAGTCAGAGAGTCGTAAAAATGACTGTCTCAATGTGCCCCAGCGTGGCACAGCCGGGGCACATTGGGACATCAATTAACACTCCATGTGCATTGTGCAATAGATATCACATATAAGTATTGCGTAAGACAATATACAGTGCATTAACACCTTGTAGTGCCAATAGTTCATAACTTTAAACAGTTTTAACCATTTAACATAAACTGTCCTGGGTGTGGACATCTATGTAAGTAACACACAGTGCTTTGCGACAAATTTGTTCACAGAGCATGGTAATCCACTATACCTCTATTCTCTGTGGCTGAACACCTGTTGTGTGCTGTTCCAGATCATCTAGTAGCCTTGGACACCTAAATTCTGCCATATTAAGTGTGTCCCAATGTGCCCCGAATTCACTGTCCCAATGAGCCCCGATATGACTTTTACACCAAAATGCTAATTTCTCGGACACCAGTGAGTGCGTTTATCATGATAGCAATTCATAACTGTTCGTTACGATATATAAAATTCATACAAGCACTGAGAAAGCCTCATTGTTCATGGTTTGTCCACAGAATGGTTCGAATGGAACCCGTCCATATTTACTTTAGTGGTAGGAAATCAAACTTTTGCTCGCCATACTTCTGCATGTGGCTGTAATTGTCTATAAAACCATGGAAACATCAGGATGTGAAATTACAAGATATGATGGCACTACCATATCATATACCTTGCCAGGATCCAAGAAAACCCCACCGTCCCACAGTGCCCCACGTCCCAATGTGCCCCCGTTCCCCTTACTTCTTATCCTTGCTGTATAATAATTACAATGCAGTTTGAGAGGGGTTACTAGGTGTTTGTATGCTTCCATTTACTTTTTCCAGAAATATGTTGAACTCGCGTGTTGATTCGCAATCGATATGATGTCATCGTTCAAAGTTTTGCATATACAATTTAATATCTTTAGTCCGCGTTCCAATAATTTTTTGTTCCTTTTTCATCTGACGGCACTTGTAGAAAATATCCCTTTCTTCTTTGTTAAGATCTTCATTTAAATATATATTAGTTCTTTTCAATTTACTTCTGAAACAGTACAATTTGCCAATGACTCTAATCTGTCCGGTAGGAGACTATTCATTTAGAGGATGACCATTTGATATCAAGGCTTGGAGTTTTTTAAGAATAAATAATTTCTTTCTCAATTTTGGTGAAAATAAATGAATTCTCTCTGGACGATCTCGAAAGTCAAAATTAGTAATTTATTATGGGGTTTTTCTTGACACTGAGGCGTTGCTTGATTTAGGAATGAATATTTGGTAACCTCGCGCACTTGAAGTAAATAATTACTCCCACCGTTACCATGAAATAAATAATTTCCCGCTGAGGAAAACTCCAAGGCCCCCTTATTATTATTAAATAGTCTCTCAGTTACTATGTTAAAATACACTAAACATAATGCACTGCAGTCTCTTGCCATATATACAATTGGTACAATGCAGGAGAACAATAATTTTACAAACTGACCTGTAGTTTATCGAGAGACCTTGCACATCCTATGACTTTCATTCCTTCGGTAACGAGAGCTTCAGAAATGGCTGCACCGATTCCGGCTGAGGCACCGGTCACCAAGGCAACGCGTCCCTGCCAACGTTCCATGTTGTTGTAAGAATACTAAGTCCAGTTTCCAGATGTAAAATTATCTGTCTTTGTTGTATGATGTGCCCTTGAAGTTGAATTTATATTGATTTTAAGATAAAAGCCTTTTGAAGATTTCTTATCAGTAGTTGTCTACAGTACAGCACAAACAAAAATAATATAAATAGAATGCTGTACTGGTTTACTGTATATATATGCAGAGCCACATGTATGATATAGCCTATTCCATGACCAAGTGACCAATATGTGACATGCACCACCACATAAATATATACCCCCTGGAATCCAGGTCGGAAATATATGGTATACATTTTTATATGTCGGGTGACCTGTTTTTGCACATAAATGCAGAGCACAGAAAATTGATTTACAACAATTTAGCAAGTGAAATACAAACACGAATGCCACATGAAAATTTACCTTTACTATGGCGATACTGGTTTCCATTATTTAGTACCACTGTTGCTGAACTTTTACTCTTTGATCCGGAAAACACAAGTTCCTGATGCCTCTTGACAGTCATGAGCATTTAAAAATTTTTTAAAATATGTTTTGTAAGTTATGCAGGTAACACATTTCACTAACCCCAATAACACACATAGAAATATGCAGTGGGAGTTTCAAGCCTAACTAAGTTCCATTTGCTTCACTACTTTGCAGCATGTCTATCACCAAAAAATTAGCAGTCAAGTATTGCCATGCAGTTGGATCAGACCCTAGACCTTAAATTTACAAGGCCAGCATGCTAACCACTCAGCCACCAAGACACACAAAATTGCGTTGAGAAAATAATCTTGACACCAATGTGCATCATAGCATTGTGAAAACTTTAATCAAGATTTAAGAGTGAGACAGGAATTGGAGGCATACGCAGTAACTTGATTATGCACTTTTAAGGACAGCAGAAGCAGGTGGAATGTTGTGTTGAGGCCTCCATTCAATGTCATGCCTGACAACAGCCTATGAATAAAGTGGCCAATCAGAGACTTGCATCATGACAAGTAAAATGTGGATTCCACTTGCAGACCAGCATAGAAATCCCATAGAACGCTGTCCTGCTACTGAAATTCACATTTTGTTTGCAATTTTTTCCAGAAGGTGGCTCTAAAGGCTAGCTCAAGTAAATAATTTTGTTTGCTACAGACATTTTTCTATGTGTAACGGTAAATTGCAAAGATTTGATAATTCATAATCATCAAACTTGAAGATGTGCTATACAGAATAAATATATTCTTAAAAAACAAAAAAATAAAAAAAAACAAAAAAATATAGCAGATCTCCTTATAGGTGTATTGGATTTGGCTTTACATCCTATATTTAGGAACTTTGTCCGGATAGAAGCAGGAAAGAACTAGGAATGTCGTCGCACAGTTGTGAAATGGCGATATAACATCACGCAATGATCTGTTATACTTCGTTTGGAGCCAAAAAATGACATCTTTCAAACTTGCTCCTTTTTTGATAAAACCCCAGGTCCCCAGGGTGTGCTGCCGCACAGCCTTTGTTTCAGTGCATTTTTACCTTCAGCGAACGAAGTTCGAAGAAGGTATTGTAATCACTAGGGTAAAAATGCTCGAAGAAGGTATTGTAATCACTAGGGTAAAAATGCTCGAAGAAGGTATTGTAATCACTAGGGTAAAAATGCTCGAAGAAGGTATTGTAATCACTAGGGTAAAAATGCTGTCCGTCCGCCGGGCGGGCGGGCGGTCGGGCGGCGGGCGGATAGATCGTTTCCGGCCCGGCACTCGGCCTCTATTGAATGTATGGGGATGAAATTTGGTACACATCTAGCCTGTATGGTCTAGTTGTGCCTTTTGATGGTCTGATGAATAGATCTTAAATACTTTTTGAAATAATTAACAAAATATAAATTTTTTTTTTTTTTCGTTTCCGGGCCAAGGCTCGGTCATTATTGCATGCGCATTGATGAAATTTGGTACACACGTGGCCTATATGGTCTAGTTGTGCCTTTTGATGGTCTCATTTACAGATATTCTATACTTTCTGAAAAAATGAGAAACGATATAAAAACATGTTTTTTTTGTTTTTTGGGCTAAGACTCGCTCACTATTGCATGTACACGGATAAACTTTGGTACACATATGGTCAATATGGTCTAGTTGTGCCTTTTGAAAGGTCTGATGGAAAATATTATATACTTTTTCAAATAATGAAAAAAACATAAAAATTATTATTTTTGTTTCTGGCCCAACATCCGGTCACTATTCCATATACATGGATGACGTTTGGTACACATACATGTATGGCTTGTATGGTCTAGTTGTGCCTTTTCATGGTCTGACAGATGGCTATTCTATAGTTTTTGTAATATTGAGGAAAAATATTTAAAAGAATTTTTTTTTATATCGGAGCCAAAACTTCCCCACTATTGCATATACAGTAATGCATTTTTCTAAACAAATCACCTATGCAATTAATTTAGCAGTGCTTTTTGATCCGCATAACACTTTATGAATCATTGGAAAAATAGAGATAATGGAAGGCCACTACTATTGCATACCGATAAGCAATTTCGTAAACGCACCGATTTTATGATATTGTTGTAATCTTCTAAAGATTCGCTGAAGGTTTGCTGCTGCGCAGCCTATGTTTTAACATAGTAACTGGGACACCAAATGGTCTCCCAGTGGACAGATTTGGTCTCCCAGTCATTGCCAAATTGGCAACACTGGGAGACCAATTTTTTTCAGAGACAGTCATATAAATTTCCCATTTGGTTGCCTAAATTTTTGTTGTTTTGGGAGCATTTGAAACCAAGGAATCGGATCTGTTAACAAAAATACTTCTCACTGTCTCTACAATAATCTTTTGCTTATGCCATCTTTCTAATTTCCCACTTAAAAAAAAAAAGCCAAACTCATTTTGTGGGAAACTGCGCAACTCCTAAATTAGCCGCAACAATTCAAATTGCTTTGCCACTATATATAGTAGTATACTGTGATTGATCAACATGTGAAGCGGCTGATATATAAATGTCGCGTATCATGATGCTATGAAGTAGCGTTGGTCTCCCAGTCGAAAATCCGTAAAAATGCTCTGCTTTGTTTTGGTCATACTGTATACAAAAAACTAATAGCTATTCTGATAACAACTGTAGTCTTTTCTCCTTTGCTTATCATATATTCATGGTTATAGTTACTGTTTGAAATAAAATAAATAACGACAAAGAAGTGCACAACAATAAATAATTGTTATCTCTTTAAACTGCAGTCACATCTCTGTGCTTCCCACGAAGCTCTCAAAGCGTCTATTCCACCTTAAAAAATGTCATAAGAACGCAAAGTAGTGCCCAAAAATTACAGCTAATTCATTGTCAGTTCTCAGTACGACCTTGGCACTGTCCCACTACGCTCCTCACGGCTTGTGGTGCATGTGTGATGCAGATTATATGTCCCGATCTCACGGCGAGAACCGGAGAACTTTTTACCCCTGTGGGATAGCCTAAGATGATTTCTTGGAAAAAATGGCTAACAGGGCGACACACAATGATTATATAATGATTATATAATGATTATACAATGATTATATAATTAATTAAAAGCATATCACGGCGGAATAAAATGTTAAAGCGGCGGGATAATATCCTAAATGGGGGAAGGTAAGAACATATCCCTCTGGGCAAGATCTAAAACCCTGTTGGGAAAGATCTAACTGTCAACGGGATGTCAAAACCGTTGGCGGGATGTCAAAAACTGCCAGCGAGGCTAAAGATGTCCCACAGGGGCAGTACAAATATCCCACAGGGGAAGAAGGGGATTTCCTTATATCCCGCTGGAAATTTTATTGACTCGTTCTCACTGAAAAAATGCCCAGCGGACATCCAAAAATTCAGAAAAATTTGGGCTCTATCCCGGCGACTTGTAAAAAAAGTTTCAGCGTGTTGAATCTTTTTTGACATCCATGGTGTTGTTCTCTTCCTTTCTAGGAACCCCCTTTGGATACAAAAATACCTCTGTGGGGTATGAAAAGTCGTCGATGGGATGTCACAAAATCAACAAAATTTCCAGGAAATACCACCACAAAATCAACCAAATTTCTAGGAAATACCATCCTGCCGACGCCAAAATTGCTCCGTAGCGTGCCGTGAGATCTAGGCATTAAACAATGCTTGCACTATGATGTCTACGTTGCTACAAATGCGATCTCTTAGCTCTTGCTGCACACTGAGCACAGCGAGCTTGAACATACTTTGGGGTTAAAAAAATTGACCAAGAAAACGATTAGCGCAGTGATGTTGATAAAGATCAGGCGAACATTTTGATGTATCAAATGAAAAAATCTGTTGGGAATTTTTTGAGATATTTCAGTTTTAAACTTTTTATATATCACACCCTATTGTTAGCATGGAATCTCCATCTAAAAATGTCTATATAGCCCAATAAGGTGCTGCAGAGGTGTAAAACACAAACCATCTAAAAATGATCAAAACTGCCCATTTTTCATGTCAGGTAATATCTAAGATAAAATTCATTATTCAGAACTAAAAATATGCAGTCATTGCTACAAGAGCAAGTAGTACATACCACCTCATTCAGACTGACAGAGTGTGATAAAACTATAACAGTAAACATTTCTCAGAAAATTTATAAAATATTTCTATTTGCCAGCTTGTCCTCAGTTTCATCATTCTGGTGAAAAATTGTAGTAGAATCTACCTCACTTTTGAACTCTATGGTGTATTATAAATTTCATCACTGTGAAACAAGTACTTTTGCAACCATGTAAAGTGTAGCCAATGTTGAGTGAATCATCAGAAAACACATAGATCGAATTTTTGGAGACATTTAGTTAAGTTTGGAGTAAACTACTCTTACATTGCAGCCTTAATGTGCGATAGTTGTACATGTTTGCATAAACTACATTTTCATATAATTTACTGAATTTATGCTATTTTTGTTGTTCAATACAATTAAATATTGGTTGATTTTGGATGCCAGATAACCTACATCAACATTAAACACTCAACATCCATTTTAAGTACTCAAAATACATTAAGCATGAGTATTACTGTTATTTTTGTCTTTTTGTCCAATTGCAAAGACTTTTCATGTAATATCAGGGGATTCGACTTCATAGTGAAGCAGATACCCTATCAGCGTGCCTCGGCGGTCCAACGTCGGCCCGAAGCTGGTCCGATGCTACTGAGATCGGACGGACGCTGGGCCAACGTTGGACCGCCGAGGCATGCTGACAGGGTACTTACAAAAATTCTATGCATGCATTGTCTGATAATTTACTCAACTTTGTCTATCCTTTTACATTGTTATGAAATGCTTGTTTAACGGTGGCAAAATTTGTGATAAAATGCTTGAAATACTCAACAAAGCCTGTTAAAATGAGATGATGAGACCAAATTTGCTAAAATTATTTACCAGAATTATGTAACTAACACAATCTGGTATTGCAAGCATTTTCTCAGGCCTTCAGCCAGAAATGTTAGCTGTTATAGGTTTATCACACCCTGTCAGTCTGGATGAAATGGTACATACTTTCTGCAGAGACAATGACTGCATATTTTTACTTCTGAATAAAATAATCATTTTTATCTCAGATGTTACCTAACAGAAAAATGGACCTTTTTTATCACTTTATCATGGAGATTACATACTAAGAATAGGGTGTGATAAATAAAAAATCTAAAACTCAAATATCTCAAACAATTCCCAACAAATTTGTTCGTGTTTTTTTAACCCCAGAGTTTGTTCAAGCTCACTGTGTGGGCTGACAGTAAACTACACATCACAGTTCAAACATTGATACACTGAGCAAAAAAAGAAACGTCCTCCTCATTCAACAGTATTACAAAGGTCCAAATTGTGCTTTTTAATTTTTGAAAACTTAATGAATCTGTAGAGGAATATCATTGCACCAACATGAATGACTTTCATTAATATGGACTTCACAGTAATTTTTTAGTAACAGTGAAAGTCAACAAGGGGTGCGTTTGAAAAATCACAACATGTCAGTGCTGAGTGTGGCCACCCTTTGCATGCACTACAGCCTGACAGCGGTTGCATGTTGACTTCACCGGCTGCTTCAGAACTTCTATGAGCATGTTGGTTCATTATTTCACCAATTGATCCATCGGTCATTTCTCGGAAATTTCCAGGACGGGGGATCTCTATGCCTGGCTTTTCTGTCAAGGGCATCCAAGACATGTGTGGGGTTTATGTTTGAACTTACGGCTGGCAATAGCATAATATCCACCCCATTGGTCTAAAAAAAAAACCCTGAGTGAGCTAGTGTTGCAGACTGGACCCAACCCCCCACTTCCATTCCAGAACCAGGGGTAAGTTGTACCAGTCCAAGGGGATAACGGTCCGGTATACTGTTACCTATTGGTTTCAGATTCACACACATTTTCACCAAACATCATCAGAAAAGGTGTGAGAAATGAAAATTTTCTTTTTCCTTCTTCATTTTTGCATTTTACCACTTTTTATTGACTCTGTCTGTACCGGTACAACCTATGGACTGGTTTTTTGGAACTGGGGTTGGTCCGATACTAAAGGGGTAGTGTTACTGGTCCTAAGCAATCCCGTTTGCAATCAAGAGTGAGCCCTGCAACTTGCTCACTGGTCATGCAGCTTGCAGCACACCTATTATATGGCTCATTTTTGGTGCTCAGACGGCAGTCTCGGCATGGTATTTCTTCAATAAATTGAGATGCTCTCATCATTTAAGCTTGTTTTCTTGGAAGACCAAGTGAAAGAGGTGAATGGAAAGGTTTTACTGATGGCCTGGTGCACCTTGTGACTTTTATTTTTGAAGCCAACTAAAAGAGGGTCGATGTGGTTTCCCACCTTCACTTTAAAAGCATTTGCGTACAGATTTCTCTTTGACACATATAATCCATATACAGTTCAAATTTCAGCCAAATCGGATCATTATTAGCTGAGATATCGAGCAAAATTTTTGAAAAATGTGCTGAAAATGTGCGATTTGGGCGTGACATCCTCAAAAACACTTTATACTCAGCCATGTTACAAAAATAATGCCCACATCTTTCATCAATGTTGTATTCCAAATCATTCATACAATATTCCAAGTGGTGGAAAGAGTGTTTTGATCCATTTATATCTGAAATTAGGCACTGAAACAATTGTGCAAAGTGAAGCCAAAATTAAATATTTTGACAGTGTTGTCTTCTTCAGCTTTTATACGAAAAACAAATTACATATAGGATCCAAATTCTTGGTATACACACTGTTTATTCATTACTTGATCATGGAATATCTTTTTGCCACTACTTATTAACTAAATAGCTGATAAAAGCATCTTTATTACCCCGTATTTGTGTGTCCCAACCATAACGGTTAAAACTACTAGGTAAACTCTTAGGCAGTACTTCCCTCATAAATGTTTTGGCAAGCTGTATTCTCCAAGTGAGTTTCCTTTGCCCATACACAGTTTATTGCACTTTAGGTTTTTCAGATACTCAGAAAAGTTTTCATAAAGTATTGTGAAGATGAAAGTGTCCCATCCATAACGTTTTTGTCCCAATCATAACGCCTCACATAAATGGCAGTTATACAAGATTGGAGTGGCTTTGCCCGATCTGATAACTATACTATAACAAGACAAGACAAGAAGAACAGGTGCAATTGATATTTGGAATATTTCGATTCAATTTCATGGCATCACTTGCTGTTGAATCAGTAAACTCTTGGATTTGTGAAAATTTGCAGGGGAGGGATGGTGAGCCTTGTTCTACCATAATGCAGTATTTATATTCAATTGAGATATGAGAAATTGTTCTTATTTTTGTAAAAAAATAATGAAATCGACAATTCAAATTGAATAAATCGAATACTTCAACTGAATAGATTGTTAGATAATTTTGATTTCCTTTGAGTTTCTGTAAGATTGAAATAAACCTGGGATGCATATTTTTTTCTAAAATGTTGGACTATCAATTTATATTTATAATTAAACTGCAACACTACCATTAGAAAGTAACTATGTTGAATATGAGTTGGACAAAATACAAATTCTGAGGTCATCAGAGACTCAGAAGTTTTGATTGAAATTACTGCTAGTTATTTTGTCTGTATACGCGGTTTGTTATATTTCCGTCAAATAAATATGAATGATATTCACAAATATGAAATCGGAAGAAAAATAGCTTTCGAATGAATGGTAGGAAGCTATGGTTTAACTCTATTTTACTAAACTTCAGATTTTTTCAGTCTGTCAATTTGCTGAATTTCCGTATAAATATATAACTTTCTCTTCATCTAAAGAAACATTTTATGTTTCAACATTGTTCTCTTGTGTTTCAACAATTAATTTAAGTGATTCAAATAACATTAAACCGAATCATTTTTCTCCCATATTAATTAAGATTGAATGAAATTTAATTTTTTAATTATTTTTCGACTTTAATTGATTTTTGGTACATCAATAGCTTGTATATCACCCTAAACCAGTGTATAAATTCGGCAATTGTCCATTAATCAAAACTTAATTAGTTTTAAGGTCTGACACTGATTAATAGGCCTTTGGAGGAGTTTTGAAATTACACTGAAAAAAAGGTTTGTGTAAAACGGACAAAATGAACGTTAGCTGGTGTCCGTCCAAAATTTTGTGTGAATCCAGACAAAAGTTATGTGTATTTTTGACATTTCATTGTCAATCTTGATCAATTTTTTGTGTGATTTGATCAATGAAATGTCAGAAATACACATACCTTTTGTCTGAATTTACACAAAATTTTGGACGGACACCAGCTAACGTTTATTTTGTCTGTTTTACACAAACCTTTTTTTCAGTGTACAGCCCGTTAATTTTCAAGTTCTTGTCTTCTCAATACAACCTTGGGTTTCTCAGGGACGGATGAAGATATCATCATAAAACCTTTTGTACATTAAAATATAAGTTCTCCTCCAAAAGCAATGTGAAAAAACAGCCATTTCCAAGAACTTCTTTTTTTTAACCAAATGTCAGGTCTTAGGTGCACCAGTCCTGATATGCCATCTACAAAAGTTTGGATTATAAAAATATGATGTAATAGAGGTCGAATTCTGATTTTGCAAAGGCGCCAAGACCATCCAGATACTCTGGTTAATTGCACACTTGACTGTCTTTGTTGGAAGTCCTTTTAAAAGCGCTTTTTTATTTATAAAAAATGTTCTTCAGAGGCTTTACAACATATCAAATATTATTTCAACTTTGCAATTTTGATCTTGTCACTGTTGTCCTTCAATAATGCACTTCTCTAAAACGGTTTCACAAAGTGTAAGGCACTTGTTCTAAAATTACATGTAGCATAAATTCATTAAAATATTCATGCTTTCCGGCAGTGCATTTTTGAACATAGGAACTGCGAGACCAAATGGGGGGGGCAGGCAGGCTGCATGAGCATGAGAGACTATTTTGTCTCCCCCGGAACTATGTTAAAAAATGCACAGCAAAGGCAAACATAGAAAATTATTACTCTCGAAATCAATATTACTGTTGCCATGACCCACCGAAGAAAACTCCAAACCACCTGCCCCCCCCCTGTCCCTGATGAACGATATTATGTAAAAATATTGATTGTATGTGCAGTTATGCAGAACTATTGTGACAAATAAATAATTTAAATTGAATTACTGATTGAATCACCAGTTTCTAACTGGTGGAGAAATTTTCTGTCAGCAGTGGGGGTTTTGCAGGGGTTGGTTGGCCAAATCCGAACTGCCTTAATACTTGAAAAATGGCCTGCAGGGAGGGTGGAAGGTTTGAGAAAATTCCGTTGGGGGAGTCTATCAGGTTATGTGACAATCCACTGTTAAAATTAACATGTGAACATCTTAAAATTTTCATCTGGGGTGATGCATCCACCCACCGAGTGGTGTCCATATGGGGGGCACGAAGGGGCACATGCCCCCTCATATTGGAACTGTACAGCCCTATACGAATTTCAGCCTAAAATTATTATTTTTGTTGTCCCTCCTGAGAATCACGTGCCCCCACAGGTGCTCCCTGCTCGAGACTTTCTAGTTACGCCATATCCCAACCCTCCCCCATTGGCCATCCCCGTTGGGCTGGACTTCTGACCAAATGGCCAGGGTTCAACTTCCGGTCGCGACCTTGTGTACACCAGAGCTGAGTGAGGACTTATGTTAAGGAATGTAAGGAATGTGCTGAACGCAGGTTCTAACGACCTCTATGTTCAGATCAGTGTAAGCTTTAGTATAGCAATACTTATTGGACACTGTTGCATTACACCTTTTCAGTCTCATAGAAATTGATAGACCTGTCATTTTGTCCAGCCTGTCTCTTAGATACGAAATGTCCCCTTGGTTGCTTTTGAATTTCTTATGCCATCGATCAAGACATTCACCCCTAAATTATTAATCAGCACTCATCTTCATTCCTTTACAGAATTTGTCTGTCCACTTTTTTGGATTACATACACGTGGCAATTATTATTTCATGTTTTTAGTCATTGGTATGTCACTAACAGGATGGCCACATTGTCAATAAGTATTTATGATTAATCGGTTTTACCTTCAGTAAATAAAGCTTATGTATCTACAGTGCCTACTGTAAATAAGTGAAACGCATGATATTGTGCCAATGCTTCAATACTAAACATTCTCAACCAAACTGCCTAACCGGAGTTAGGTATGGGTCAAGTAAAGTCTTTGATAAGTAAGTGAACCACCCTTCCCAGTTTGGTTGAGAATATTTAGCATAGAAGCAATGGTGCAATATCATGTGTTTCACTTATTAACAGGCAGCACTGTATCTATCTAACTGTGATTGTGTTATTTTCCATTTTCATTGCAAATTCATGGATATTGATGATTGAAATACGTGGCATGGATGCATTCGTTCTTTAGCAGCGCCATGGTGCCAGCCAGTGGCGTCAGTGAAGGTGGGTCTGGTGGGGCGTTTGTCCCACCACTTTGTATGTACATGTTCCTGAATTAAAAAAAATCAAATATTATTTTCCCCTGACATCTTCAACGAAGGTGTGACCAGTATTTGGCCCACCACTTTAAAATGAAGCTGACGTGCCTGGTACCAGCTATTACCTTAGGCATTATTGGCAAAACCTGCCAACAAGTACAACAGCTTGGAGATTGTCCTGTCTAAAAAAGGAAAAAGGAAGCAACATAATAAAAGTGATCTATTTATATGTCTTTACACGGAAGATATTAGCACTATGCAGCCTGAAATGCAAAAGGACCATTTTGTCAAAGGGGACCGTTTTGCCCTGGTTTCCCCTACATACTTGAATTATTTTCTGTAGTGGTCTAAATAAACAAATATTGTCTATCTTTTTTATTGACAACAAGGAGCTTGAAAATAGCAAACTCCAAATATCTAGGAAACGTGCTTTGTAATTCCAAAAACATACTTTGAGAGAGTAATGCACATTTTAATTGATAGTTTGCATTTGTGCAGGTTAAGTGATTTTAGGTCCGCAAACGCAAAGTGAAAACTTGATTGGCAGTCAGTGCAAAATGCAAACTACAAGCAAAATAGCACTTCCGCAAATTGCGGAATTCGCGGTTTGCGGAGGTGTTTGCGGAAGCGCCCAGCACTGAACTAGAGGCACTACAAGATGTTAATGCACTGTATATAGCCCTATCCACTACTTTTATGTAATATCTATTGCACATGCAGTGTAAAAATGATTTTTTAATTGATTGACTTTCATGATTACGACTGACATTTTGCTCTCTGGCTGCAAAAGGGTAGGTGCATTCTAATCTATTATGCCTTGCATTTAAGCCCCAGTAGTATTCTTGATATTCATGCAAACTTATGAGTTGCTCAGTGCTTCCAGCATTGAGCAAAATTAGTAAACGTTAAAAGCGTCCCTGGTTCCCCCTACTTGCTTTGAATGTAAAGAAAAACAATTTGAAATACAGTTAGGCTGTCAAGAAACATTTTTGTTCAGAATCAATTTCTATGATTATTTATAATGCTACATTTTAAATAGAAAACTTACAGATTGATAGATGAGCAGATAAATAAACAAGCGGATAGTCCTGGCTGTCATAGTCGTCTGACTTTAGTCGACAAATTTCAAGTGCTTATCTAAAACTGTGAAGAGCACTGGAATGTTCTTTGCAATGCTATTACAGCGAAACTCTTTGATATAGAATTAAAATAGACTGTGGCACTGTGAAAATGGCACTTCGTGTGTCATCATGCTGATGATTTGTCATGAACAATCCCAATACTTTCAATGTTAATTTGATTGAAGGAGACTTATCCCACTTGTTGGTGACAGCCAAACAAAAGGATTATGCATCTGATTTTCACTCTGAAATTTGTTATGAGAAGTCAGATGGCTTACTCTTGATCATGACTAATAAAAAAACCTCTATGTTTCCCATGTTGAAAGAAGAGAAGATGACACTTCATCGGCTATCATGAGTCACAAAGTTCCATTTTCACAGTGCCACTGTCCACTTTAATTCTATATCAAAGTGTTTCACTGTAAGAGTCTTTAGGACAAGTCTGTGACATACCACTCAATGAGGTCACCAGTTGCCCAATGACAAATTCACCCTTCATTTCAATGTATTTGATAGGGCTGCTTGTGAGGTCTTCGACGTCCATTGGCAGCTGAATGCAAGTACTCGTCATTCATAGATTGCAAGTGGCCAGGGGAGGAGCATTGTGTGGAGATGAACACTCGTGACTGACGGAGAATCGGCCTCATGTCAGGATACACCCCCCCCACCATATGTAGCTCAGGGGCGTCCCTATGGGTGGCTAGGGGGGGGGTATGTGCCCCTCCATGTTGCACCAGTGCCCCTCCATGTTGCACCAGTGCCCCTCCATGTTGCACCAGTGCCCCTCCATGTTGCACCAGTGCCCCTCCATGTTGCACCTGTGCCCCTCCATGTTGCACCTGTGCCCCTCCATGATGCACATGTGCTCCCCCAGGTGTTCTCTCTCACAACTTCATTACTTTGGCTAAAATATACAGTTAGAATAGTGAGTGCCCCCCCAGAGAATCGCTTGACCCCCAGGTGCCCCCCGCTCGAGACCTCCTAGTTACGCCACTGATGCAGCCGTGGAGCAATGCCAACAAATGAAAGTTTATTAGGGGGTGGTCATTTATATCAAATGGGTGGGTTTGGAGTGTTTTTGAAAAAAAAAAAAGTTCTTGCTCAGACATTTTAGCAGTTAAAAAAAAAAATTCTGCCAGGGGTATTTCTTAATAAGGCATTGCTTGAA
Source organism: Platynereis dumerilii (assembly GCA_026936325.1). Taxonomy (NCBI): domain Eukaryota; kingdom Metazoa; phylum Annelida; class Polychaeta; order Phyllodocida; family Nereididae; genus Platynereis; species Platynereis dumerilii. The sequence goes on along the minus strand of JAPTHN010000049.1, from coordinate 942,985 downwards.
TAGGCATGAACATGCAGGGACTTTGCCTGATTGAAATAAATAAACGCTACCGTTGTTACCATGAAATTAATAAGTAAGTGGATGGGCCACCACATTCCTATTTTTGGCATTTCTCTGTTTACACCTAGGTGGAAGGGTTTCTACTTAGGGCCCTCTCAAATTAATGCCCTAACTTAAAAAAAGTTTGATTGTATTACACAGTCACAAACTTGGTTTGAAAGATAGACATTTTGGCCTTTTTTGTTAAATGTTTGGGCATGTTGTATACCCCCCCCCAAACAAGTTTGTTGTATTTTGTTAGTTAGCAGTGCCCTTCATTGGAATTAGCATAAGACACATAACAACCACAGGCGATATATTGATACCAGACGTAGTAATTATTTTAAATATATTTCTTAATCATGACTTTGCCATCCAGTTAAACACTCTTCTTTTTGACACAAAAAGTGTGGACTTCACTCGCTCTTTTTGAGGGCAATAACCAAAACAATATTTCATAAAATACAAAACAGAGAGACCCCCATATCTACGCCAACCAAAAAATCGATATGAAACATCATAGACAGAAAATCCAAAATTGAGATCATGGGATTGGCTAACTCTGGCTTCAATCAACCGATACATTTAGATAAATTTGCATAATTCTGACAGTGGCTATATAATGAGGCTGGCTTGCCAAGAGGCCTGTCATTATCAGTTACAGAGCAGTGCAGGTTCATTCTTTCTGTCTCAGAAGATTGCAAAGCAAGATAGGAGCCTAGAACTTCTCTTAGAGGAAATAACAAGTGGTTTTAAACAACATTCAGGATTTTAATAATTATGAAAGTCATCACAAAAGCAGTTGCCTTGATTCTTTATCTCACAATCATTGCAAATGGAGCAACAAAAGGGAATTATTTATTTTCAAAACAATCAAAAAACTTAAATTGCCACATGATGCAGACAAAAACTATTCAATCACCAGCTATTAGAAATGAACCGGCTTTCTTCTGTGCAGCATCATGCATTAGGGCGGCATCCGAACAATGTCCCTGCTCTGGATGGAGGGAAGAAAATGGCGTATGCAAGATGTGTTATAAATGCAATGGAGGAGGAAGCACTTCACCATTTAATGCAACTTACACCAGGCCAGGTGAGAATATAATATTTATGATTACATCTTTTGTATACATGACTTTGCTTTGCTTGCATCCATGCTAGCTTCCATTGAATCCACAATGATTGTATTCTTTTATACCCATAATTGTCTCACTTATGCAATTCATTGTTTTCTTAAATTTGTATTTCATTCTTCATTACCTTCGTACTTTTCAAAATGGGTATAGGTGGAGGGAATATTGGGCTTTATGTCCTGTATTTATGCACAATTTTTTACTCTTCATTACCTAAATACATACTTTTTAAAATGAGTACAGGTGGATGGATGATTTGGGCTTTATGGCCTGTATTTATGCACAATTGTTTGAGTTTCACAGTTGCAGTTTTTTCACTATGTATTTTATTCTTCATTACCTAAATACATACTTTTTAAAATGAGTACAGGTGGATGGATGATTTGGGCCTTATGTCCTGTATTTATGCACAATTGTTTGAGTTTCGCAATTGCAGTTTTTTCATTATGTATTTTACGCGTCATTACCTTAATACATACTTTTCAAAATGAGAACAGGTGGATGGATGATTTGGGCTTCATGTCCCGTATTTATGCACAATTGTTTGAGTTTCACAGTTGCAGTTTTTTCACTATGTATTTTATTCTTCATTACCTAAATACATACTTTTTAAAATGAGTACAGGTGGATGGGTGATTTGGGCTTCATGTCCTGTATTTATGCACAATTGTTTGAGTTTCACAGTTGCAGTTTTTTCACTATGTATTTTATTCTTCATTACCTTAATACATACTTTTCAAAATGGCTATAGGTGGATGGATGATTTGGGCCTTATGTCCTGTATTTATGCACAATTGTTTGAGTTTCTCAATTGCTTTTTTTTTTCACTATGTATTTTACTCTTCATTACCTTACAGCCTTCCACTTTGATATAGACACGATGAGGATCAGTTCACTGTGAAAAATGCATTTCTTGACTAATGATAGCTGATGAATGTCATCTTCTCTACTTCAACATGGGAAAACATATAGAGGCTGTTTGATTAGTCATGATCAATAGAAGGCCATTTGACTTGTCAAAACCGATTTCAGAGTGAAAATCAGATACATAATCTTTTCGTTTAGCTGTCACCAACAAGCGGGATTAGTCTCCTTGAATCAAATTAACATTGAAAGTATTGGGTATGATCATGACAAGTCATCAGCATGATGACACATCAAGTGTCATTTTCACAGTGCAACAGTCCACTCCTTTTCTTTATCAAAGTGGAAGGCTGTAATACGCAATTTTCAAAATGAGTACTGGTGCATGGATAAACTGGACTTTATGTCCTGTATTTAGGCACTTAGTGGGCTAATTAGGACAGGAGGAGGGCACATAGGCCTAGTACATTAGTACAATAAAGTATGACTACCCCAGCAGGAAGGAGGAATCAACAAATACTTTACACTTTCACACCTTGACATCAGGGGGAATCAGGCTGACTTCCCAGATGTCATTCTGATGTCAGTGAACAAAAGGTGATGTCAGATGCCTTCGTGTCAGATGCTTCAGCAGAAGTTGCCATTATAATAGCTTATAATTGCAATTAAAGTTATTAATTTCTATGGAAATTTCTGATGTATTCCTCATGAGAAAGAATGTATTTAAAAATATCTCAATCAAATTTACGAGACACCCTGGTATAATAAAAACTTGCTATAATATATGTCAGCATATTCGACATCCAAGAAGAAATTAAGCTTTTGTGAAAATATATATTTTTCAACAGTATGTTGTTATCAGATGGTAATGAGCTCAGTTAAAAAAAAAAATTTTCCAGCTCCAGTAATTGAAGTTGGTATGGACTCAATAAATGGTGGCATCATTCCGGCGTTCGGAGTACATGGAGAAGTTCGTGCATCAGGAACCCCAGGTCTGATTAACAATTTTGCATTGAATGAAATATGTAGGAAGTTAATGTGTTGCATATCGTTAGTCTAAAGCAAAATTGGCCTAAGTCATTTTTGACAATTGTTGGCAAATAGCCAAAAACTGATTTAGGCTAATTTAATTTTGACTAGCAAAATGATCTAGGCCAAAATTATTTGTGGTCTAGCTGTGTTATTAAGCATATTTCCATAAAATTATCGAATGAAACTTGAGAAAACATCCTTAATTAAAATCCTTAATTAAATTAACGCTTACAATTTTGACCAAAAAATACTGGTGATATCCGCTAAAATCAGTGAAAACAAAATTGGCCTAAGTTCAAATGGCCTAAGTCCAGAGGACTTAGGTCGTTTGCACAAAAATTAAATAGGGGTTTTGAGGTGCTTGTTATTAATTTAGAAGTCCAAATTTTTGTTAACACATGTATTATCATAAAGGCCTTACTGTGGTGCCAAATAGGAAAAATGGCCTAAGTCTGACTTAGGCCAATTTTGCTTTAGGCTGATGATACATGGAGAAACAATGATGGTAAATTTAATCTTTGTTGGCGCCAGTGGGGAAGGCTTGGATTTTATATTAATAAGTACTTTTTTTGCCCAGTTCTGGTGCAATAAATTAATTATTTCTTGGCAGTCTTGAATAAAAATTTTGCTGTGCGGTGGATTTCTGTAATGCTTAGTTTGCATTCAAATATTTTAGGCATCGTTTGCTCAAAGTACACAGTGTTCTACAGTATCCTGCAGAAATGAGTAACGCCTCGGTATATATCACATATTCCCTCAAACGCGGGATATAACTAGCACTTACAAGATATACACATGGTACAGTGGTGCATATTACCAACACTTTGGAATGGCTTACCAGAAAATGTGAGAAAATCAAGAACACTGGATAACTTTAAGAAACGATTGAAAACATATATCTCTTTGCAAAATACTACAGAAACATCAACTAATCCAACCAAGCGCCAATGAGCAGTTTACTGGAATTGGCGCTATATAAGTACTTAATATTATTATTATTATTATATTATTATTATTGCGGCATCATCACATTTCTGTCAAGATACACCATAATGTCTAATTAAGTCATGGGTTTCAGAAACCTTAAAATGAAGTTCTAGAAGTTTGTTTTGTCATTTTGAATAGGAGGGAACAAAACCTCAGCCTTTTTCTCATTGATAAACTTGTGTAGGCAGAAGTTTGTCGCACCCCAATGTAATGCAATTTCTACAATTGTCAAACAACCAGAAGATCAACATGCGAGTGTCAATTAGCATATATTTATTGCCGCTTTCCTGTCTAGTACATTCCGGGATTGAAATAACACATATTTTTGATAACAGACAGTTTCTAAATGTCCATTTTAAGAAACATCAATATGGAAAAGCAATAAATATAAATTAAGTATTGACTTTATTTCATGTGTGTCCTGAATCCCTGTAATATTAAATTGACAAAAACAACAATAATCAGCCTCTTTCTACGAATATGTGCATTTATCACCTGGTTGGCTGTGAATATCACTGTTTACAGTCAAAATATCAGGGCCTATGATATTGTAAAAAATACCACCCTTCAAGGGCGATATTTTTTAACAATGGTTGTGACATCACGGGCATTTCAGATGCCTGATGATGTCACAAACCAAACAAGGGCCAGAATAATGGGATTGTGACGTCATGTCCATTGTTGCTCCATGGTGACGTCACATTTTTGTAATGGCAGAAAATATTCCCTCTTTATAACTGAAAATTTGAGGTAAAACCAGGTGATAAAAACAAAACAACTACGCGTCAGGGCACTTTGTACAATATCAGCTCGTGATATTGTTACTCAGTGACCCTGACTTGGGTTGTTTTGTGATAGTAGCACTAGATGAGTACTCATTTATGCAATCTGCCATTCATATTTTTATTTGCCCTGGATCGAATTTGCTTTAAGATATATATAATTTGTTTTATATGCTGGGGAAAGGCTGTGATGTTTACGCATAATAAAACCCCCTTCTTTCAATTATTTCTTAATAATATGAATCTCTACAGCCCAATTTGCAACCTGTTCCGAGGTGTGTACTCATTTATGCAGGATACTGTATGTCCAGTCCCCCCCCCCCCCACAAAAAAGTAGCCAATTATATTAAACTAGAAAAACCCATTGACAACATACATTACGTAAATGGCAGCATGTGTAAAAAGGAAATTATCCAATAAAAGTAGAAGATAGCCGTAGAGTAGATGATTAGGGGGTAACAAAATATAATTATTCATGTGGTAATTGAATATGAATGGTAAGGAGCTGTGCTGAAAAGGGGGAACGATTTTGTTAAATGGTGCATTTTGAAAATGACAGGTGTGTGAAAGTTCATTGTTCAACATTATGGTAACATGAGTGTTATATGGGATAAGCAGGTCATGAATGGGTTATAGTGAATAGGAACGTTTGTTTTCTACAATTATAACAATTATTGCAGAAGTGTGAAATGGATCCTTTGTAATACAACTGTAGGAAACGGAGAAAATGTGACTGTTTGATGACCTGTCAGACAGATTGAAATGTGTGACTTGTCATGGCAGATGTGAATGTTTGCATTTCCAGCAGAGGGCAGGTAGATAGCTTAGTTTATTTTCGTAGGAAATATGTTAAAAATCAAGTTGCATGTAAGGATGTGAATGTGGTCCAATAATATGCCTTTGATAGCGGTTTAGAGGTTTGCAAAGTATGACTGCTGTAGTTTGAAAATTGAAAGGAGGAGAAAATAATGTGTAAGGTTTTTTGATGACTTGTCATGACAGATTCATGCAATCCTGGATTTGGGGCAGAGGTGTAGTGGAAAGGATGAATAAGGGAGTAGTCAGGAGGTTGATTGCCCTCATCAGAGGGAGAGGACAGAAAAAGAGGGATAGGTGGATACTTCGGGTGAGTGAGGTGCCTGGGGGAGAGGTTTACAGTGGACAATGATCAGGCCATGTCAGGTGAGGTTTAGTTTGAATGTTAGAATGATGGCTTGGCTGAGCATTCGAACATGATATTCATGACTTCTTCATCGTTCATCAGCATTGTCAGGATATAATCAATATTGAAAAGATAATGCTGATGTAATTATGCAATGTTCAACAATGAAACAACAAATAGCGAGTGGCACAAAAATGGTGATTTGAACAAGCTGATAGGACTGCAGACTCCGAAAATCAAGGCCCATTGCTGTAAGAACATGGCCATGCCTGTGTTTCACTCAGGTATCACCAACAGTGTCATAATGGTGGGATTACCGTGGGAAAACTTGTGAAGTAGAGATTGGAAATAGAGGGCAACCATTAGAGATTGAGGGGGACTTGATTAGGGATGGACACCGGTTCACGGTATATCGACCGTACCGGTTTATTCCGTCGGTTTGATAACCGAAATCGATGAAATATAGTTTCGGTTCGATCCAATTCTACCCTCCACATGCTTAATTTCCATGTAAAACAGTCAAAAACGACTTTATTAAGCAAAGAAATGCAAAAAAACGCGCAAAAAACATTAACGGACCTTCGCCAAGGTTGCAGCCCACTGAATTCCGGACCAAAAATATGGTTTGCCTTGCGGATTTTTCCGAAAAATGCACTAAATTGCGGATCCGGGGCCGAATTTGCGGATCGCGATACGAACCGAAAACCGAAAAAACGTATCGACGGTACGTATCGTATCGAACTTGGCAAACGGTGTCCATCCCTAGACTTGAGGGTTTCCTTGATGGGAAAGTATTTAATTCTGATTAGGCGAAGGATTAGATGAAGAAGGGATGTGTCACATTATTGACTGCTTAATGTTGAGTCACTATAGTGAAGTATCGGCCACAAAACATAATACAAAGGATTTATCTCAAGAAACCAGTGAAATTGTAGGTTTTCTTGGAATCTAGACCGACACTGTGCGGAGCTGGACAACTTTCCCCATCATGTTCCATAAATTTCTACATCATTTTCCTATTGGTAAAGTTGTCCTGAAACTTACTGCCAATATTTTATGCTTTGATATCTAATGGAGACCGTAAGGTCTCGGCCCGCAGGGCCGTGACCTGGAGGTCTTAATTATGGTAGGAGACAGAGCTACTGACACATTGATATTATAACAAAACAACCCAAGTCAGGGTCACTGAGTAACAATATCACAAGCTGTTGTGTGAATTAATATCACTCGAGCCCGCAGGGCGAGAGTGATATTAATTCACACAACAGCGAGTGATATTGTACGAAGTGCCTTGACGCGTGGTTGTTTTGTTTTTATCACCTGGTTATACCTCAAATTTTCAATTATGAAAAAGGACTATTTTCTGCCATTACAAAAATGTGACGTTGCCATGGAGCAACAATGGATGTGACGTCACAATCCTATTGTTTTGGCCATTGCTTGGTGTGTGACGTCATCAGGCATCTGAAATGCCGGTGATGTCACAACCATTGTTAAAAAATATCGCCCTTGAAGGGTGGTATTTTTTACAATATCATAGGCCCTGATATTTTGACTGTAAACAGTGATATTCACAGCCAACCAGGTGATAAACTAGGCAAATCTTCAGGATGCGGCAAGCTGTCAAAAAGTGGCACCGTGATTATGACGTCATTACCAAATGATACACAATGGTGATGACGTCACAAAACAGTTTGCATAGATGACGTCACTCTACTGAGCTATAAATAGACCAGACCAGAGTGCTGAGCCACCACACCATGCAACTGGCTAATTACGTCGCTGGATCTGCTTTGCACAAGTCAGCACTGACCAGCCACAGAATCAGTGAAGCGTGTCTGAGTGGTAAGCATAGCACAGAGCTATGCAATATGGTGCTTACCTGCTGAATAATTAATTAATTATGATACAAACATGATAAGCCCAAAGACTACATTTATTTTAGATTTTGTTACTTTCTACATGCAGATGACATGTAGAAATATTTGAATAATCGAGAGCTGGGTAGGCCTATAATAGTTATAATATGTAAATGGCACAGCCAAGAAATTCGCGCAGAGCTCTCTTAAAAAGTTTTTTTTGGACTTATGGTTTTACCATAACTTTCATTAAATTTATTTCATATTCAAAAGGCAGTTATGTTACTGTTTCAAAATATTGAAAGACGGATATATAGAAAAATAGAGAGAAATTTAGACTAGAAACTATTAGAAAGATAAAATAGATCAAAAATAAAATATATAGATAGATAGATAGATAGATAGATAGATAGATAGATAGATAGATAGATAGATAGATAGATAGATAGATAGATAGGATAGCAAATAAATAGGATTAAGAATAAATTGAATTGATAGTTAATCAGCTAAATAGTAAAAACTTACTAAAAAGGAAGACAACACTGAAAGCTACCAAATTTAAGTCTATGCTAGATTGTTGATTACATAATAATGATAACAAAAACAATAACATGATCTGCATGTAGATTAATTGCTCACTGTTACATAATCATCAGTTAACAAAGATTATGTAACCTTAATTGTGTTATGTTTTCTTGTTGTCTGTTTTGAAATGAAATGAATCACATGTTAATAATTTAATTTAGCTTGTCAAAGCTTATAATTAACTATTCCATAAAAATAATAGATACAGGGAAAATGAATGGAGAAAATTGAAATTTTAAGACACTTTTGAATATGAATATGTCATGTTTTGTTAAATTTGAAACTAAATCATTGATAAGAAGCTGGTCCCACTTGACCTAATTTCCTGCTGTCGACCATTGATGTTGAGGCCATCACTGCACAGATTTTTGAAACCTTTCTTATGCTAAGTTTCGATTCGCGAAACAGCCTTCGGCCGTTTCGCTGCGCGAATATAATACATTGAACATGTATTCTGTATTTTTACGTTTTACATCAAAGTATTTAAAGAGAAAATATTCAAGTGGGCCTATCATTTTAAAAAGAATATAATAGAGGAAATATTCAAGTAGGCCTATCATTTAAATAAGAATATAATAGAGGAAATATTCAGGTAGGCCTATCATTTAAATAAGAATATAATAGAGGAAATATTCAGGTAGGCCTATCATTTAAATAAGAATATAATAGAGGAAATATTCAGGTAGGCCTATCATTTAAATAAGAATATAATAGAGGAAATATTCAGGTAGGCCTATCATTTAAATAAGAATATAATAGAGGAAATATTCAAGTAGGCCTATCATTTAAATAAGAATATAATAGAGGAAATATTCAGGTAGGCCTATCATTTAAATAAGAATATAATAGAGGAAATATTCAGGTAGGCCTATCATTTAAATAAGAATATAATAGAGGAAATATTCAGGTAGGCCTATCATTTAAATAAGAATATAATAGAGGAAATATTCAGGTAGGCCTATCATTTAAATAAGAATATAATAGAGGAAATATTCAGGTAGGCCTATCATTTAAATAAGAATATAATAGAGGAAATATTCAAGTAGGCCTATCATTTAAATAAGAATATAATAGAGGAAATATTCAGGTAGGCCTATCATTTAAATAAGAATATAATAGAGGAAATATTCAGGTAGGCCTATCATTTAAATAAGAATATAATAGAGGAAATATTCAGGTAGGCCTATCATTTAAATAAGAATATAATAGAGGAAATATTCAGGTAGGCCTATCATTTAAATAAGAATATAATAGAGGAAATATTCAGGTAGGCCTATCATTTAAATAAGAATATAATAGAGGAAATATTCAGGTAGGCCTATCATTTAAATAAGAATATAATAGAGGAAATATTCAGGTAGGCCTATCATTTAAATAAGAATATAATAGAGGAAATATTCAGGTAGGCCTATCATTTAAATAAGAATATAATAGAGGAAATATTCAGGTAGGCCTATCATTTAAATAAGAATATAATAGAGGAAATATTCAGGTAGGCCTATCATTTAAATAAGAATATAATAGAGGAAATATTCAGGTAGGCCTATCATTTAATTAAAATAAGACTACAATAGAGACCAGACCTTGGAATTATGACATTAATGATTAATTTTGACAACACAAATTCTGCACTTGATATATTTTACATAGGGCCTTTAAATTTGCTGTTGATGATATTTTTCCTTACGGTCTTACTATGCTTCGGCATTATCATATTATTCAGATTGCCCGACAAAGCTACAGTTTTTGATAGAATAAGTCCTAGTTTAAAAAATGGTATAACTTACGCTGGTGTCCACTAATGTTTTAAATGATACCTCTAGGAGCTTCTAGGAATCTGGATAAGTTTTAAATTACCTTTATTACAATACATGTATTCCTTTTTTAGGACCTGAGATTCAAAGTGGCAAATTCAACAACGCCATCTATCTTCCAAATGAAAATAAGTATGATGACAATTGTATAGATCTTGGGAACAGCACAGGCAACTGCCCTTACAGTTTGACAGTGTGCCCAAAAGGACTGACGGTGTCCCTCTGGTAAGTTGCTAATGTTGTGCAGTTGACTGGGCTTGATGGTAATGTAGTGCCAGTGGACTAGTTGCATATTTGTCTGTAGGCCTATGTTTAAAAATAGCTGACGTTGCCCTGCACAGGGGCGGACTGACGGCATCGCGGGCCCCGTGGCAAAATAAATCAATGGGCCCCCACATTCCTATTTTATGGCTTACTCCACTTACACCGGAGTGGAAGGGCCCATTCCTTTCCTGGGCCCTCTTGCATTGGGGCCCTAACCTTATAGCTCTCTGAGTAGGCCCCCCTGAGTGGATGGGCCCGTGGCAACTGCCACTCTGCCACATAGGCCAGTCCGCCCCTGGCCCTGCACCTCCTCTAATGCCTTCTAGTTGGAAAACACCCTGGTGCACTATATTTAATAATAGACAGGCTCACCGAGCGAAGCGAGGTGTCTCGTCCCTTATGCTCCAGATGGTTCAATCAAAAAAAGTGATTCAGACAAAAAAAAAATTTCCAAAAAAAAAAAAAATTTTGGAAAAAAAAAAAAAAATCCACCGAAAAAAAAAAATTATCCAAAAAACAAAAAAATTCCATTAAAAAAAACATAACCAGACCTATGAATATTATCAACCAATGGAGTATTTACAAGTCCCGTCTTCTATGCTGCGGCATTATCATATTACATGATTTATGCTTTCTACAAAAGAAATCATTGAAACTAAAAATATATTATATACAGTATGCTCATTCATTCTATTTCTATGACTGATTTCAAACAGTGAATTGCATCTTACACACCCGAGAAGGGACAAGCTTTTAATATCAATGCTTCATGAATTTATGATGAATCGAGGATTCAGGGTGTCCTACAGACACTGTTAGACAGCCCGATTTCAGTTAGGGTACAGAAAAATTCCTCCTCCTTAATCTAAGTGTTACTCTCCCTAGCACTTGGCATTGCTTTAATTGATTGTGTTATGACCCTCCCTCCAGAAGCAGACATCCCTGACCGAGTGCTTCCTGGCACCTCAGTATCCTCCTGGAAGATCACTTTCCTCTCCCTGGGTGGAACCTCTCCCCTACCACTTGGCATTGCTTTAATTGATGATGTAATGACCCTCCCTCCAGAGGCAGACATCCCAGGCTTAGTGCTTCCTTGCACCTCAGCATCCTCCTGGAAGCTCAGTTTCCTCCCTCTGAGTGTTACCCTTCCCCTAACATTTGGCATTGCTTTGTTTGTTTGTGTGTTTGTTTGTGTTTTACGTCTCTGCAGTACCATAGTGGGCTATATCGAGGCAGGCGAACGCCGTATGATGATGAGATGAGAAGACTGTGAGTCTGGCACATGTATACCCTATTAATTCAGGGATGCCCAGGATCTTTCAGTTGCCCCAGCATAGAGTACTGGTAACAACCCGCCTCCTTTTAATGTCCCATGAGCTCAGACCAAAGTGAGTTCCCGGTGTGAGATTTGAACCCGCGCCCTCAAAGCCAGTTGACAAGCGCACTTACCAACTAGGCTACGGGGGAACTTTTGGCATTGCTTTAATTGTTTGTGTAATGACCCTCTCACCAGAGGCAGATGTCTCTGGCTTAGTGCTTCTTGGCACCTCAGCATCCTCCTGGAAGCTCTATGTAATGTTGTCATGAGAATGTGGCCTAGGCATATATGTGTGACCACTTCTTTATCCTTGACTCTAATAATACCAACCCAACTTCTGTACCATCACCTGTCCTAACATCATGTATCTATTTTTAACTGCCTAACTACCAATTAGTGTTTACTATTTCTAATGTCTTTCCAAGGTATAAAATCGAATCCAATATGGATTGGACGTATGCTGCATTGGTATCCGGCAGGGACTGGCACTTCAGGATCCTCAGGCGAAACGAAGCTGTGGGCTATAGGCCATTCGTGGTGTTCATAAACGACACAGACAGATAAGTTTTTATTTATTCTTTGCCATGATCTCGTTTAAAGCCTCAGCAAGTTTGGAATTACACGTATATACAGTATACCGAACTAGTTATTTCTTGTGCATATAATTTACAATAGGTCCATGAAGAAGGAAATTGAAAGTATAAATTTTGGAGATGCAGATTTGACACTTTTGATTTTGGAATATAAAGATTTGAATCAGAAATAATTAAGAATTCAAACATGCAGTTTTGAATTTGATATTATTAAAATACAAACAATGCAGTCAAGAAATTGCCAGTATTACGAATGTATGCATTAACTGGCCTATGGCAGATTTCATGAAAATGTGCTCACAGAGTATCTTAAACTTTCCCACCTTTCTTATTATCTATCTGTCGCTGTCAGTCTCCACCAGTGGCTGCTCAAGAGAAATTTGACATAAAAATTCTAATTGAAATAGAGCATTTTATGAATTCATACAACAGCAAGCCACAACTTTCTTCATTTACCACTAATGCCCCAAAACCATGCATGAGGTAGAATCTGAACTGAGGCATCTTAAGTGTGGTGAAGCTCCAGGAATTGATGGTATAAGTAATGAGTTCTATATATATATATTTATTCCGTACTCGTGGTACAATGCAAATAGAAATAAATATGAAATTAATTAGAATTGTGAAATGCAATTAGTTAATTTTAAAAGTTCATTTTGATCAAAGCCTTTGATCTCTAAACAGTCATTCTCCAGGACTCTTCTTATTTCCTTGATTAGATTTGCCCTGTCACAAACCCCTGGGTACTGTGACTGTGAGTAACATAAATTGTTCGAAAGGGCTAAATTTTTGCTAATTATCCCACCAGGACAGGAAGACTCGCATGTTGCTGTTGTCCGAGTTCAAAATTCCTTTGTATAATCCCTTGAATCGGTTGCACAGAAGGACCTCAAAAGATTCGCTTTAGACTAGGTGAGGTAAAATTATTGATCGACTGTCATTGGGTAAACACCAAATCTTACGCACAGCCTTCCGCCAGGCAACACAAAAACTAGTCACTTTTTTGTCACCCAAGTCCCAAGTTTCAGTACCATACAGATGACAGCACTGGCTGTTGAAGACAGTTGAACATACCGATCGTGGAACAGCTTTAAAATTAGCAAGAAGGCTATTGGTCCGTCCTATGAAGTCGCATCTCTTTCTCTGAATGTCATCATCATCCTTTAGATCTACTCTCACAATGTTCCCAAGGTGCTTTGCAGATTCACTCCGCAATGGAAGCAGCTTGCCATAGAGTCTGACACTGAAGCCATCAAGATCAATACGCTTTCTATGAAAGCACATGCAGACAGTCTTTTTTGGGTTATACAGCTGTATCTGATATTGAATTCACTGCCAAACTGTTCACATATCTGAAGCATTTTCTGAAGGCCAAAGACAGTAGGGGATAGCAGAGTAACGTCATCAGCATAACAGAGAACACCGAAATAAGACTGACCCACATGCAACCAACACCACTATCTCGTAACCTCTCCAGGAGAACATCTAAATATAAAGTGAACAGGATCGGGGAGAGGACCCCACCTTGACGAACACCATTAACCGTGTGAAAGAAACCAGATGTCTCTCCCTTCCAGAATGTCCTTACTCGTTGGTGAGTATTTTGGTATAACAACAATCGAAGTATAGGTGAAGGTAATCCACGTTTCATAAGCACTTCAAAAAGTTTGTCATATTTGACGCCATCGAACGCTTTTGAAGCATCCAGCATTGAGCAGAACACATTGCCTTTTCGATTCAGGTAGTAATTGACCACTTCCTTGAGAGCAAGAGTACACATTGACGTCGAATGGTCTCTTTTAAAGGCAAACTGCTGATCACTCTTTCTAAAGCAGTCAGGATATTTCAACAGAAGAACCCAGTCAACGATTTTATTTATGCAAGACATGAGTGCAATACCACAGTAATTCTCACTATTGCAGACAGCAGAGCCCTGAATGTCTTTCGGGAGAGATATAATTGTTGAGGTCAGAAGTTCAGATGCATAGTGACCATGCTTTATCATGCTCTGGATGAGCTTTGCTACCACAGATCGCCAGCTTGCTGGTGTTTCAACCACAAGTGTTGACCATACACCCTTGTCTCCATCACTTTTGTCACGCTTCAAATGATGTATTGCTTGGTCTATTAAGTCTCTTGAAACATTGGATTCATTTATGAAGTACCTTGATCCATCATTCAATTCACAGTCAATAAACTTATAAATTGTTGGAAGCAGCAGAATTGTAAAGTGTTTCCTCTGACTATTACTTTCAGCTATATTTGGGAGAGAGGTACTTACCCTGAAAAATGGGCAGAAGGAATTATCCAGCCCCTGCATAAAAAAGGCAGTCAGAGTGAACCAGATAACTATCGCAAATTAACTTTAATGGCTTGTATGGGGAAGGGTTTTGAATCAATTGTCAATAAAAGATTAGTTTTTCCGGAGGAAGCAACTAATTCAATTGATCCATACCAATTTGGTTTCTGTAAAGGACGTAGAACCAAAGACAATATGCTCATTATAGATACATTGATGTCTTATCACAAGCACAAGAAAATACCATTATTCATTACTTTTGTTGATTTTTCCAAAGCATCCGACTTTGTTAACCGCACTTTCCTCTATTAAAAATTAATTAAAAAAGGATATGGAGGCAGGCTATTAAATATGATTCAAAGCATGTTCTCAAAATCAGTTGCTAGAGTTAGATGGCAGGGTCAACTCGGATCAAGTATTGATAGCATGCACCCATGGTGTTCTCCAGGGTGGTATTGTCAGTCCTAAACTGTTTAACTTATTTCTATCTGATATGAATGAGTATACTTAGATCAAAGCAGTGGAATTAAAATCAATGATGTCACTTTCACTCATCTTCTATATGCAGATGACCTTGTGCAGGGACGGATCTAGGATTCTTTAGGTGGGGGGCAGACCTGATGAGGCCCGAAGGGCCAAAATCACAACGGCTGGGGGTCTGGGGGCCGTTAAAGGCTCCCAGAAGCTCAGGGTTTTTAGATTTTCTGAGATGCATTGTGAGCTCTCAAAGGGGGATATTTTTCAAGAGTTTTCTAACACTTTTTTACCTTTCTTTAGGTACTACTTGGAGACAACTTAAATCAAGCTTGACAAATTGATCGATATTCAATAATTTCACACGAAAACAGTGTCCAAATACAGTTTATGAATATCTAAAATTGGAACTTTAAATGATTTAAAATACATGGTTACATCCATTTGTCTCCATGTAATATACCAAGCCATCAATTTTGCCTCACAGATTGCTTCATGTTGCTGTAACTCTGATTCTTAAAAAGTTTGACAGACAGTCGTTTTTACTTAGGATCAATGAATGGTAAAAGAGAGGCCCTGCAGTGACGTCGCAGATATCCTTGGACAAATTTATATTGTCACTCATTTTTCTTTGACTGCAACCTCTATTCATGAGGCTCTTGATGGGGGTTATGGGGGACAGGGAATTCACAAAACCAAATCCAGAGCTGAGGGACAGGTAATTCAAAATTCAATTAGAAAACTGCAAAGGGACAAGGAATTCAAAAGGCCAACGGACAGGGGGAGGCAAAACCCCATCATGAGCCTAATTCATAAGGAGAAAAGTGGGGGACAGCCCATTAGTTCGGTAATGGGGCTTTCAGCCAGAAATTTTCGTTTCTTCTCTTTGTTTCAATTTAGTATTTATAAATGTATAGTATGTTTGGAGATTTTTAGGAAGCAGCTGCCCTCCCCCGGCCAGACCCCAAAGTCTGCTGTTAGAATGGGTTGTCACCGCCAAAAATCTGACAAAAACGGCACCTAAATGTCACAAAAATTGGATGAAAAACTACAAAATAGCTCATCTATCCATGAGTATGTGTCTTTCTACTGTGTGACCTTTAGATGCTGAGCAGTCAGGCCAAACATCGGTTCGCATGTTGTGTGTGGGACAAACTGTAGTATAGATAGACCCACATAAATGTTTTTTCTACTAAAAAAAAAAATGTTTATTAAATATTTTTTTGGAGGGGGGGGGGGTAGTCGCCCCTTTCGCCCCCCCCCCTGGATCCGCCCCTGCTTGTGCTAGTCTCTGGCAGTGAGTCCAGAATGCAAAAATTATCAGACAACCTTGCATCTTACTGTCTTACTGTAGGAAATGGCACTTGTTGATCAACTCGGAAAAAAGTAAGATTATGGTAGTCCAGCCAAGTAGACGTAAACCAACAAATGATATTTCTTATAACTTCTCAATAGATGGTGATAGCGCAGAGGTTGTCGAGTCTTATAAATATCTTGGACATATTATCATTAGCACAGGTAAAATTTATGAAAAAATGCATGACCATCTTCTTGGTATCGGGAATCAAACTTCCACTGTCGCAGTGCTAGCTGACACTGGACGATTTCCCCCACACTGTAGACAACAGGTATCTGCCAATTAAATACTTGAGAAGGTTGATATCAGGCAACTGTCCTATTTTACTTAATTATTGCTATGAAATACAGAAATCATTACTGACAGAGAAACAGCCTTGTTGGCTGGCAAGAGTCCATAAGATTTCAGGATATATAATAATATGAATAAAGACTCAAATGTGAATAGAATAGTATCAAAATCATATGATCAAGCCCAAAATAAAATGCTAGCTGAAATAATGACATTTGTAAAAACCCAAAGCTTAGAACATACAAATTGTTTAAGAAAGACTTTTTTCTCGAGCCAAACCTAAATATAAACCTTCCTAAATGTCTCTATCAGAGCATTGCTAGATTCCAATTAAGTTCTAATAACCTTCACACAGAACTAGGTAGACCCAAACGACCGTATATTGTGGCAGACAAAGGTTTATGTAAAAGATGTGACATGAATATGGTTGAAGATGAATTCCGTTGCCTCATGATTCGCAAAAAATGGAACTCGCTTAAATGTGACTTTCTTTTAATTGCCTCTCAGCGAGGTATATATTTTTCACTATTTGGCATATACACGGACTTGTAAACCTGCAAAAACGAACATATACACGAATTTGGCATTCGTGGAAGTGTAAAATATTGTCATTCACGAATTTGTACAGGTGTAATTACGAACATACTAACCTTAAACTTGGCTTTAACTAACCCTAAACCTAATTTTGACCCTAAAACTGAAACCTGTAACACCTCCACGAATGTTAGCATTGACAGGTCCACGAATGAATTATAAAGCGCATCCACGAGTGTCAGTTATCACATATACACGAGCACTTATGCTCGTTTTTACACATCCACGAACTCGTACATGCTCGTTTTTACACCTTTTTTACACCTCTACGAATTTGTGAACATGCAAAATAATGAAAAATATATACATGTCTCAGCAGATTGATAATTTCGTCGTATTAAATCCGAACGAACAGTTCCTACGTATACTTACTAGTAAATGCTATGAAGTAAATTTTGGACTGTCCAAATTTTTGGCTATAATTCTAAAAACTGATAACATTGATATATGTCTTGTGTTCCCTTAATCGTCTGTTGTAGTGCTCAATTGATATGGTGCTTTGCTAAAAATTTTTTTTTAAACGTGCTTAGACAATGACTGATAGAATTTATGCTCAGTCCTGCACTAACCAAAATCTGCCGTTCAACTATGAACCAGACTACGTTCGTATGTCTATTCGCACCAAATTTTTACATTTTCTATTAATCTTAGATGTATGTTAATGATTATGTTTCAATTTTATATTTATTACATATGTCATTATATTATTATTATTACTATTATTATAAAGTCGACGGAATCAATAATATAGATGGAGGCCTCATGGCAGGATACACTCTCAACCCCCTGGGGTTACCACTGTTTTATCATGGGGTAACTGAGGGGAGCCGAGTTTACTTTAGGGGAGCCGAGTTTACTTTAGGGGAGCCAAGTTTACTTGAGGGGAGCCGAGTTTAGTTGAGGGGAGGTGAGTTTAGTTGAGGGGAGGCGAGTTTAGTTGAGGTAAGTTGAGTTTAGTTAAGTTGAGGGTAGTTGAGGGAAGCTATGGGTAGTTGAGGGTGGCGGAAGTGAAAAGGGATAAGTTGAGGGTAAAAGAGGTTAAGTTGAGGGTCCTGAGTTTATGAGAGGGTTTGGGCGGTGTATCCTGTCATGAGGCCTTTTTAGTGAAAAAAAAGTACTATATAGTTCAAGTCTTGACAAAACGGTAGACTGACAGACCCCCCCAGCAATAGTCCGGTTGACCCTGCAAGAGATGGTTTCGAACCCGGGTCGCAGCGATTGGCATCCCCAGCATGCAACCACTGAGCTAGCATCCCCACCCCCTCAAAAACTAACATATCTTGAAGGTGACATTGTTGTACGTACAATGCAAGCTAAATGTCACGGATGCAAAGAAAGGAGGCACAAAAAAAGTTTACATGGAATTACTTTGATTGAAAAAAGATAGTGAGATGATTACTGGTTACAAAGAGTGAATAGTGAGAGTAATGAGGGGGGGGGGATTACATAACACAGCAATAGATAGAATTATCTTTTCGTTTCCAAAAAAAAAAGTCCAACACTTTTTGCAAAAATTTTGCACGAAAACACCAATATCTCATAAAATAGACGAGATATCAGCATCTGCTTTTAACAACTACTATGACACTTTGTTTCTCCATCTTTTTGTGCCATACATTTTTCAAATTTCACAAAGAGCAATACATGCCAATGATGTAAAAAAGTCTTTAAAAAAAAAAAAGTTTTATTGGAAAAAGTTTTAAAGAAAGCCCTTTGATATTGCATGAGCCTGGTCCCAAAACAAAACGACTGGGTGAAAAAAAATATGGTTTGCGAAACTTGAACGATTCCCCTACTTATGCATTTTGCCATCCAAAAAATGTCAAAAATGAGGGGTAAAAAATTTTTAAACTTTATTTGGAATTTAAAAACTACCTGAACATAAAAGTTCATTACAAACGGAGCTTAGCTGCACTTTTTCTGCGCCGGTACTATAATCGACTGCGACGCTACGAGGAAAAGAGTGAAAAACATGCATTTCGCAATTTCTTCAATAATTAAAAACCGCAGCAGGGATTTTGACGAAAATTTGTCAGAAAAGACTTCAAATGTGTCATGTTGCCTCTGTCCGATTTGGAAATTTTAGCTTTAATAGTTACCGAGTTACTGATTTTTAAATATGGTATGTTGAAGAGCCCCCTAGTGGTCAAAATCGACATGGAGATTCCGAGGTAAAATGTTTCACTACATTAGGAAAGAGGACCAACAGAGCAATCACTCAAAAGAAGAACAGCGAAGTCACTGCATTCTGTAATTCAAAAAATAGATAAAACCTCCTTTTTAAAATTTTTCTATGAAATATTCTTACATCCTTGTGAAACTGGTAGAAGCCTGGAAATGGCGGCAAAAGATGCATTGCAGTTGGGTTCATATGTCTATCAAAGAAAATTCATACCCTAAGAGGGAAAGATTTACAATGCCCCATCTAAGCGTGTAACTCCTGGTACTTGTTGCATGTTATAGGTGGAGCTGTGGCATGGTTTGTAAATTTTACCCCCCCCCCCCCCAATTTCTGCATAGATGGACTGAGAAATTTCCGTTCGTTTTATTACTGTCTTTTTCAAACAATTCAGACATTTTCAATTGTTGTCTGTTGTGCGAAATTATGAGATTAATCTCAGAATTGAGCTCAGTAGCTTGCTGCGGAGGGGGGGGGGGGGGTATCCCAGACCTGGATCCATGGAATTCCTTGGTTACCTTTATGAATAAGGTCTAAATAATTATTCAAAGCAGTCAACATCATAAAATGTATTCTTCAGGTCCAGTTGCTAGGGTATTGCAATTATGATTTGAATTTTGAACTTTGAAAGCAGCAATCTCATTGGCTGATAAATAAAAACCCTGAATGCAACAACTCATCATTGTCTAAATTGATAATAATGGGTGGAATTTTTGTCTTTGAGCACCACTCCATCTTCCCCGTGAATTTTGTGAAGATACACAGGGTGCATCACCCTTTATTATTGCAATTATTATCATAGGCGTACTGGAGGGGGGGACAGGGGGGGCAATTGCCCCCCAAAAGTTTGGGAAACAGTAAGATTCGGGCAAAAAGGCTAAAAAATTGGGGCAGATGGTTAAATAAAAACTGCTGAAAATTAATGATTTCCTGGCAATTTAATCTGAAATGTTTATAAGTTTAGATCATGAAATTCGGGCAAATGTTGCCCGCCCCCCCAAAAATCACGCGCTCCGTACGCCTATGATTATTATTAATATAACTATATAATTGGTAGTTATTGGTATTTCTTGTATGGCATGTTATAGTACATTATCTCATACGATTCTAATGCACTTTACAAGAAAATTTACAGAAATTTACACAGTCAGAAATAAAATCGAGATAAAATGGTAAAATATAAAACTGATAATGTTCATTAAAAACGGGTATTAAAAGTTCACTCAAATGCACATTTAAATATAGGTAAGTTTTCGGTGACTTCTTGAAATGTTCCATCGTGGTTATTGCTCTCATTTCAAGTGGAAGGTTATTCCTAACATGTGGTGCACTGGTGCACACACCTCAAATGCTCCTTCGTCATATTTTTTTGCAATTGTACTTTGGGATGGTGAGTAAATTACTATTCGATGATCTTAAAGTTTGACTAGGGCGGTAGGCCAGAAGCAGATCCTTAATGTAGTTAGGGGCCATGCCATTCAGCCCTTTGAATGTCAAAAGAAGAATTTTGTATTCCACCTGAACCTGATTGATACCAGTGGAGTTCCCTCAATACTGGGGTAATGTGGCAACTTTTCGGGACTTGCTTTATGATGCGAGCAGCAGAATTTTGGACTCGTTGAAGATGGTGCAACAGAGATGAAGGTAGTCCTATAAGAAGCCCATTGCAGTAGTCAAGCAGTTAAGTGACATTGCTTCGCACCAGGGTGCGCGTGGCATTCTCAGTCATGAATCTTCTTACTTTGTAGATAAGATGAAGTTGATAATATGCCTTTTTACAAAGCGATCGAACATGTGCTTCCATTTTAATTGAGGAATCATAATCCACGCCCAAGTCCCGAACACAATCACATCTGTGCACCAACGATCCACAAATGCACAATGGGGAGAGACTGTTGGCTGTGAGAGATGGTTTAGACATTACCAACGGTTCAATTTTGTCACCATTTAATTTTAAAAAGTGCGAATTCATCCAAGCATCGATTTCAGTGGTGCATCGAGCAATGGTATCCTTCGCGTTGGTGATAGATAGCGGGCATTTGGGGTTGAAAGCCAGGTAAAGTTGAGTGTCATCAGCGTACAGATGGAATGACATGTTGCATGTCTCAATCACATCCTGGAGTGGTTGTGTATAGATGGAAAATAGCTGTGGTCCCAACACGGACCCTTGGGGCACACCATATAAGGCAAGTGCCTTGGAGCTGATAGAAAATCACCAATCTTCACTGACTGGTAACTCTCACTCAGATATGAGGAAAACCACTCAAGAGCCGTTCCTTTCACTCCCATGTTTTGATCTAAAGTTCTTAACAAAATTCTGTGATCGATTGTGTCAAAGGCGGCAGACAGATCAAGGAGCTGCCCCTCCCTGACTGTCCACCACCTTCAGTAAGGCATTTTGAACATTCATGAGGGCTGTCTCTGTAGAATGTCCTTTTCGATAAGCTGACTGATACAGCATTTTGATGTTGTTGTTAACGCAATGATCTTGCAGTTGAGAAGACACAGCATGTTCGATCAGCTTGGATGTGTAGGCAAGATTGGAAATTGGCCTGTCATTTTTTAAAGTTGTTAGGATCCAGAGATGGTTTTTTCAGTGCTGGAATAACATGAGCAGCTAGTTTGAGGGTCGATGGCACATTTCCCTGCGATAACGAATCATGAACAATGTCGCAAATCAAAGGTACCAGAGCTGGGCACTTTTTTAATAGCCAAGTTGGAATTGGATCCTAGGAGCAAGATTTACTGGCAGATGAAGAGATCAGTTTTCTAATGTGGTCCTCTGAGACAATATATATGTTTCAAGTATATATATGTTTCAAATCAAATGTTTCTCATTTTAGCTCATGGAAATATCATTATGGTGCTTTTAAATTGAAGCATTACCATTATTAATACACAGTTGCTCATAAATATGGAATACTTCAACATTCTCCATTGAAATTGACAACTTTAGCCACTTCTGCTGGAGCACATGATGGTCTGATTCATTCGTAACTACATCCAATGACCGCTAAAGATATGAACATGCTGTCATTTAAAATGCATGCTGCAGCGTTGAACCCAGGAAAAGTTACAGCAGCATGAAATATGGAAATTCAGGGGTTTTTTTAAGGTGAGGCGCATTCACCCAAAAAGTAAAAATTTTGGCGAAATATGTAGTTGATGCTATCAAAGAGTGATTAGAGAAGATGACTTGACTTTTACAATGGACTTGGCTTACATCATCCCTCTGAAATCTACTTTTATTTGATAGGTAGATAGCAGGATAAACAGCAAGATATATTTACATGGCTAGCGGAGTCTGCAGAGAGATAGACAGATAGATAGATAGATAGATAGATAGATAGATGGATATATATATAGATAAATAGATAGATAGATGGATAGAAAGATAGATAGATAGATAGATATCTAGATCGACAGATAGATAGATAGATAAATAGATAGATAGATAGATAAATAGAGAGACAGACAGACAGATAGATAGATAGATATCTCGGGAACGGTAAATTCCTGGGAAATGGGCAAAAAAAAATTGAAACCGGGAGAACCGGGAAATACAAACCGGGACTGGATGCAGTGTTTTTGAAGAAATTGGAAAAATATATTCTTTATTTATTTAAATAATTTGATCATCATTGATGCAGAATGATAGAAAATATATAATTTATTGCATCTGGCAATCTAAGAGTATTTTTATATGGACATAGTTATTTTGGGCTGGGCAGGTAGTTTTCAGCAGATTATAGTCATTAAATTGTCATAAGGATTCTTAAATATGCCCACAATATCATGATCATTTTTTGCACAAATATTTGATTTCAGGAAAATTATCACAATATCTTTTAAAATAACAGTATTCACCTTGTCATGCCAAAGTGAAGATATTCTGTTAAAAAGTCAGAAATGTATATTTTTCCAAATTTATTCTTTCAATGATAATTGTTTGCACTGCATGAATATAATTTATTGTGCAATAGGGCGTGTCAATTTGTATCATATTCTTTTTAAAAAGGTTAAAACAAAAATATCAGTTTGTATATCTTAAGATATTTTTATGGGTAAACATATATTTAGACAATAGTTTGTAAGGTATCTGAAGATGTGCAAGTTCCTCATCACAGCTTGTTAGCCAATGGTCTGCCAGAACAATTATATGTCACATAATCCATGTTTTTTGTTTATTGCAAGGTCCGTTGAAGTTTACAGTTGTAAATTTGCAAGTTTGCAGATTATTCAAACAACTCTTGTCTACTGTGAATGCTCATGGAGCTGCCATTTAGTCAGATGACAATGACAATGACACATTTTATTTAAAGTCGGTTTTGTAAACACAGAAAGTAGTACAGAGCTAGTGTCATCGGCAATTAGACTGGTGATTCCCAAATATAATGCTTCCTTCAATATATCAATGTTTAAATGGTGATGCTTAGTTTTTTCTGTAAGCCCATTGGCTGGCAAGCTGTGATGATGCAGTCCCAGGTAAAATGCTTTCTCTGACACTCTGTTGAACTACTCTGCACACAAGAGTTCATATTTTACATCATGCATAAGAGACAGCAGCAGTGAGATAGCTGCCATCGGCAGTGAACTCAGCCTGATTTCAGATGTAGTAACGCCCGCTTTTTTTAAGGGAAGTGGAGTAACGACTTGGTCTGTTGAATTAGGTCTAGAATTGAATATTAAATAACTTTTAATCGGCCACTTTATTATTAGAATGCTGCTATTGCTGCAAAGTGGTACTTGTTGTGGAATTTTTTTTTGGCGGAGTCAAAATTTTTCCTGCCCAGGGAATTGTGAGTAGTCCAAGTTTGGCAGCCAGCCAGACAGTCACGCAGGAGCACCCTCACTTCTCAGTATAAGCTTGTTAAGCTTGCCCTGACCAGTGACCACAACATACATTATTTGTGAAGTTGTAACAAAAAGATTAACTCTTCTTTGCTGTGACAGACATAATTAACTGTTTCAGATCTCTCAAAGCAATTGAATGAATGCTTTAGTGTTTCATTGTTGTCTGTTTGTTGTTTTAATTTGTTTCTTTGGAGAAAACCATAAACTATCATTTAAAACATACTGGAAAATGCTGTTAAAGGATTTGAAATCTTCAGAATGTTATGGTACTCATTGGCAGTGCCTGTGCACTCAATGATCGTTTAACATTGTTGATTGCAATTTGTTTATGTCTTGCTGGCAGCTCAGCTGTGCGTATGAGCACAAGTGATGAGGTCCCTCTACCTGGACATGCCTTAACCTACTTGAATATTAATAAATGTGTCAGCTTGAGGTCATCTGATTTCTGGCAGACTCACCAGCTGCGCTGTTCGTTTAGAGTCTGTGAGCAGACTGGTGTTGAACTGTTTTGGAGGATCCACATGGCGAGAAGCCGGGAAATCTGACCCAGTTTAAAATGACATCACAGCTTGTAGTTAATTAACATACATTGCAAAGCTAGAATAGAGTCATCTCTGACATCACAGTTCAACAGCATAGAAAATAACCTCAAATTCCATTTAAATTTAACGTGGACTGTAAATGGACTTTTTTCAACACATTTCTTCTGATAGCTGTCAGCCTTTAACGCAAAAACAGTCCAGGTAAAAAAACTCATCTGCATTCTGTTAGCACCACCAAAATTGTGGAGAAAGACCAAGGACCCTACGCATGCATTGCATGTAATTTTTTGGATTATATTTAATCGGGAGAGGTTGTCACAAAACAGATGGGGCAGGTTGTCACAGTTTCTGGGACTGGTTGTTGCCTATAAGGGTCAGGTTTTCAAATGTAAAAACCAACCCAAACATAATTATATTGGTGTTCAATACATGTTACTAATGATTAAAATGTATGCGGAAAAGGCACAGCGTCCAAATATATCTTTTTCAAGTTTACAAAACAAATTTACAGGAAAATTCTATAATCATCCTCTTCCTGATCAGAATGCCTGGATAAGTCACAATTTGTAGCACTCTTGTACACAGTAGCATGATTGTTAAAGTCTGCACTGGTCAAGTAGACAATCCCTCAAAATAACTTGTCGTAGTCTGTTTATCAGGATAGCAATTCATAACTGTTCGCTAGGATGCATCAAATTCGTACAAGCATTGGGAAAGCCTCATTGTCCATGGTTTGTCCACAGAATGGTTTGAATTGAACCCCTCTGAATTTACTTTAGTAGTAGGAAAACTTTTCCTTGTCATACACTGTACTTCTGCATGTGTGGTTTGTCAATAAAATGATAGAAACATCAGGATGTGAAATTACAAGATATGATGGCACTATCATATCATATACCTTGCCAGGAACCAAGAAAACCCCACCGTCCCATAGTACCCCGCGTCCCAATGTGCCCCGGTTCCCCATACAACTAAAACATATTATAATGGCAGATAAACATTTTATGATGATCCATATATCTGTCTAGCTGTCTTTCCATCCATCTATCTTTAACTATAGATCTATCTGTAGATTCGATCTATCTGTAGATTCGATCTATCTGTAGATCCATGTTCCTTTCTCAGTTGCTTGTTTGTTATTTGTCTATCAAGGTATCTATCAATCGATTTATTAATAAATTTATAAGCAAATTTATTAATCTATTTATTAATCAACTTTATCTATCTATTAATCTGTCAACATGTCTGTCTTTCTACATTTCTTTCTTTATTTCCTTATTCCTTTCCTTCTTTTTTCTCTCTTTTCTTTCTTTCTCAGTTTATATCTGTCTATTAAGCTATTTATTTATTAGTTTATTTATTTGATCTGTCTATACAATTTAGTTATCTATCTTATTTGTTGAATCCAGCATTAAATTTGGCGGTTGTCTTGTGATTTATATTTGATACATTCAAAAGACAATTTATTTCAATCAGGACATCAAAAATATTTTGAAAGACCCAATAATTTCAATCATGAATTTGGGCAGTTTGAAAGGGCAAGGGCACTAATTTGAATTAGGTCTTTTCATGTTTGCCATGCATGAGACATTGAATTAAATACAAAACTTTATGGCTCAATCGATAGAGGTTCCAGCGAAGGAACGGATTACGGGTGTACCAGCAGGAATAAGAAGAAGGTCAAGTGCACAATTTCGTAATTGATTTCTTATTGCAGGATGTTTGAGCACCAAAAGTTGATGCTAACCAGTTGAAATATTCTATGTAAAGTTTGGGTGCAATTAATTGAACAGGACAATCTCCAAGTTGTTGTAATTGTTTTCCAAAAATGCCTAAGGTAATAGCTGGCACCATGGCGATGCTAAAAAAAGAATGCATCCAAACCATGTGTTTCAATCATCAATAACTATGAACTTGGCCTGAAAATGGAAAATAACACATCACATTTAGATAGATAGATACATAAATTTTATCTGATGAAGGTAAAACCGATTAATCAAAATACTTATTGACAATGGGGCCTGTTAGTGAAATACTAATGACTAACAACATACAAAAGAAATATAATCATATAATATAGTTATATAAACATAAAATAAGCGACACTGAAATATTGTCTTGAGTAGGGGGAGCTGGGGCACATTGGGATGCTTTTAACATCTAATAATTTTACTCCATGCTGAAAGCACTGAGCAACTCAGAAGTTCGCATGAATATCACCAATACTATTGAGCTTAAATGCAAGGCATAATGAACTAGACTGGACCTACCCTTTTGCAGCCAGATAGCAAAATGCGAGTCATAATCATGATGGGGCACATTGGGACATCAATTAAAAAATAATTTTAAGACTCCATGTGCAATAAATATAACATATAAGTAGTGCGTAAGACTAAATACAGTGCATTAACACCTTGTAGTGCCAATGGTTAATGACTTTAAACAGTTTGAAACATTTGACATAAACTGTCCTGGGTGCAAACATCTATATAAGTAACACACAGTGCTTCGCGATAAATTTTTTCACAGAGCATGGTAATCCACTATGCCTCTATTCACTGTGGCCTGAATACCTATTGTGTGCTGTTCCAGGTCATTCAGTTGACTTGGACACTTACATTCTGCCATATTAAGTGCGTCCCAATGTGCCCCGAATTCACTGTCCCAATGAGCCCCGATATGAATTTTACGCCAAAATGCTAATTTCTCAGGCACCCGTGAGGGTGTTTATCATATCATATACCTTGCCAGGAACCAAGAAAACCCCAACGTCCCATAGTGCCCCGCGTCCCAATGTGCCCCGGTTCCCCATGCAATTAAAACATTATAATGGCAGATAAAACATTTTATGACGAGTAAAGCCATCAGCTATGCATATTGAACCCGAACATTTAATTGCCACTTGTAAATAATTCAAAACAGTCGACAGACAAATTCTGTACAGGAATGAAGATGAGTGCTGATTAATAATTTAGGGGTGGACCTTTTATTCCATAAAAAATTCAAAAGCAACTAAGGGGACATTTTGTATCTTGGAGACAAGTCAGGCTGGACAGATTGACAGGTCTACCAATTTCTATGAGACTGAAAAGGTGTAAAGCAACAGTGTCCAATTAAGTCCTCACTCAGCTCTGGTGTACACTCCAGATGCCAGTTGGGAACAAGGTCGCAACCAGAAGTTGAACCCTGGCCATTTAGTCAAAAGTCCAGCCCACCTGGGACGGCCACAGAGGGAGGGTTGGGGAAAGGCATAACTGGAAAGTCTGGGGGGGGGCACCTGAGGGGGCATGAGATTCTCAGGAGGGGCAACAGCAATAATAATTGTAGGTTGAAGTTCATATAGGGGGGGGGGGTGCAGTTCCAATATGAGGGGGCACGTGCCAGATGAAAATTTTAAGATGTTCCCATGTTAATTTTATCAGAGGGATGTCACATTACATTGAGGGCTGTGCTTCAGTGGTGCAATAACCCGATAGACTACTCCCCAAGAGAATTTTCTGGAAAACTCTCACTGCTGACAGAAAACCTCCCCACCAGTTAACGCTCTTTGATTCTAACTTTGAATTTCACGTAAAATATTTCTAAAATGTAGCAATTAGCAGCACCACTACAGGGAAACTAATGGAATTTAAATCAGTAATTCAATTTCAATTACTTATTTGTCACAATAGTAATTCAATTTGAACTGTTTATTTGTGAGAACAGTTCAATCTGAGATTTTTGCAGCCAAGCATCTCTGTGACGAGATAATAAACTTCCTTTGTTGTGGAAAATCACGTGGGTGGAGCTCAATGATTGTCTATTGTTTATTGTTATATCACTTATATAGCGTTACCATCACCCTGGCGGGCATTCTGCTGCACTTTACAATGAAAATTTACAGTTTTTGAACAGCTCAGTCTTCAGCAGATGCCTCTTGAATCAAGGCCTGTTATCATCCACTCTTGTTTGGCGCCTTTGCTGTCCTTGCATCCTTGTGGAGTCTGGCAGGAAGTGTTGCTGCTCACACCAGACAGGAAGGTGAACCTCCTGCCAACACAAGTGGCCACCATCCCCGGCCACAGCCACAATCAACTCACTCCAATTGAGTTCCAGGACCGGGAGTCGAACCCAGGTCCTCTCAGGACAGTGGATTCAAAAGCAACTGCTATAACCATTAGGCCACGGGGAACTCAATGCATTTCTGCACATACAATCACTTTTTTGTACAGAATATCCTTCCAACGGTAAGGGGGCAATCATTTAGTAATCAGGGAGAGGGGATTTTTGGAGTTTTCCTCAGCGGGGATACTATTTTATTCATGGTCACGGTGACAGTAATATCGATTTCGAGAGTAATCATTTTTCTTTGCTTGCCTTACCCAGGGCCGTTGCCTGGGCTGAATCCTGGGGGGGGGGGCAGAATCTGACCCGGAGGCATGCGAACCCCTGAAAACTGCAGAAACTTGAAATGCAGGCTACGGCCTGTTACCGGCCTGTTACCCTCCAACATCTGTACTCAATAATCATAAATAGTAGTGCCGCAGCAAATGTAAGTCCAACTTTCTTGAGGACCGATCAATAGACAGCTGTTCATTTTTTAACACAGTTACTAGGGGACAAAATGGTCTCCCAGTGGGGAGATTTGATCTTTTTCCAGAGACTCTGGTTAATTGCACACTGGACTGTCTTTGCCGAAAGTCCTTTTTCAGAGGCTTTACAATATATTTAATACAGTTTCAACTTCGCAATTTTTATCTTGTCTCTGTGTTATCACAGACCTCTCAGAAATGGTGTGACACTAATGTAAGCCATTAGTTCATTAAAATATTCATGCTTTCTTTTTGAACATAGGAACTGTGAGACCAAATGGCCGCCAGATCGGGGGGGGGGGGAGGTAGGCTGCACAGTGGGCCCATGGGCCAAATCAGATTTCAACATCTATTACATCATTTTTACCTTCAGTGAACAAAGTTCGAAGAAGGTATTGTCATTACTTTGGTCAAAAGTTGTCTGTCCGTTGGGCGAGCGGTCTGACGGTCTGGCGGTCGGGCGGTTGGGCTGGATGAAATGTTTGACAGATGCAGCCTGTATGATCTAGTTGTGCTTCTTGAAGGTCTGATTTGTGGATATCTATACATATATATATATATATATATATATATATATTGTAATATCTAGAAAAATGACTTTTTAAAATTGTCATATAAATTATGTATGCCTATGCACGGCAACAATGTCTGCAGCCCACATCTTTTGCCAGAGAGAATCCTCTGTTAATAGCTGAAGTACTAGAGGCCCTCTATGGGGTAACTCTAGCCAAGCTCCCTCAGGATATTGCTGTTGTTAAGCTGGATTGCATAACCTTATTTTATGGCAGGTCCTCTTGTTGCCCCTCACAGATTCTACTGAGTTGTCCATGAGATCAAAACCAGAATAACTCTAATCTTTGGTTCATGGGGTTGTACTGCTTGATGCACTGCACTGATTATACAAATGTTGAGCATATAGCAAAGAACTCCAATCCAAGACCCAATCCTACAATTAAACCAACAAAGACACATCGCTGATATCTCAAGAAAATCAAACCAGGTGAAGGCTTTCCTACAAAGGAATATGAATCAGTGTCCCAGGAAGACCAAAGCATCCTGCTATGAGTACCTGGTTAGACCTCTCCTCGAATATGCCAACACCATCTGGGATCCTTTGACCAAAAATAACATCGATAAGCTAGAAGCAGTCCAACGCCGTTCTGCTCACTTTTGGTGAAATAAATAAATTCCTTTTGAGAAGTCTTGAAACACGTGTGAAAAGTTAGTACCACCTCGGGCAAACTACTACCCCCCCCCCCAGTCGTAAATTCTGAATGGTCCCTTTAGCACATGTATATATATGAAATGTTTGTTCAGGACTCGTTCAGCTAGGATACCATTTTGTCAATATTGTGACAAAAAATTATGTCACTCCCTACGCTCATGAAAAAAGTTTGCCCTTAATATTCTGCAAGATTTGATGACATCACCATAAGATAGCCTTGTCAGAAAACAAGAACCCCCCCAATTTCCCTTGATTTACATTGCATAAGATCATACTTTTAGGGATCATTTCTCACAAAGACCTGTGAAGCATCATAGCAACCAGTGTTTCACCAAGACCTGTGAAGCATCCTAGTAACCAGTCCCTTCGCAAAGACCTGTGAGGCATCATAGCATCCGGTGTTTCACAAAGACCTGTGAAGCATCATAGCAACCTGTGTTTCACAAAGACCTGTAAAGCATCATAGCAACCGGTGTTTCACAAAGACCCGTGAAGCATCATAGCAACCAGTGCCTTCCAAAGACCTGTGAGGCATCATAACAACCAGTGTTTCTGAAAGACCTGTGAAGCATCATACTAACCAGTGTTTCACAAAGACCTGTGAAGCATCATAGCAACCTGTATTTCACAAAGACCTGTGAAGCATCATAGTAACCAGTGCCTTCACAAAGACCGGTGAGGCATTATAGCAACCAGTGTTTCACAAAGACCTGTGAAGCATCATAGCAACCAGTGCTTTCACAAAGACCTGTGAGGCATCATAGCAACCAGTGTTAAAAAAAAGAGACCTGTGAAGCATCATAGCAACCAGTGTTTCACAAAGACCTGTGAAGCATCATAGCAACCAGCGCCTTTACAAAGACCTGTGAGGAACCATAGTAACCTGTGCCTTCGTAGCAACCAGTGTTTCACAAAGACCTGTGAAGCGGCATCATGCCAAATAAATCAAAGTTGTACTCTGATGTTCTGCGGATTGGATTAAAAGAATCAACCGAGACTGTCTCACTTGCGAGGTTTCAGAATGGAAGTAACTCTTGTCAGAATAACTCAATCAGACTTACCAATCGTTATGCAATCCTGTCAGAATCTACTACTCATCGCAGTTCCCCAGACAACCATCCTCTAAACACTTCAAACAACATTTTAAGAGCCTGTGTGTGGAATGCCCAAAGTCTTAGACAAAAAACCCAGTCTGTGAATGATTTTAGGAATGAATTTAACTTGGATATCTTTCTCTTCACTGAAACATGGCTGAAAGTCGATGATAAAGTCGAAATTGGTGAACCAGAAAGTAATGGTCAATGCATTTTTCTAGGCTCACCCCGAGAAGGTAGACAAGGGGGTGGAGTTGGCTGCATTGTCAAATCAGGTCTACATGCAATGAAAATGGAAGGTGTGAAAACAAGGACTTTTGAGCATATGGAAGTCCAACTGAAATTGATTGAAAAAATTGTAACAATCCTACTTGTATATCGCCCTAACCAAAATAAGTACAGCTTGACTGAATTCTATGAGGAATTCACAAATTTTGTCGCTGGTTATCAAACAAGTCACAGTGAAATTATTATAACAGGTGATTTCAACTTTCATATGAACAAAGAAGAAGATAGAAAAGCCATCCAATTTAGGAATATCTTAGAAATGTTTAATCTTGAACAACATGTTACATCTCCAACTCACAAAAGTGGAAACACTTTGGACCTAGTTATAACCCATAGAAATTCAAGTCTCAAAGATTGTGTGGTTGGTGACCTGCTTTCTGATCACCACTGCATCCTTTTTAACATCGAATTGGCTAAAGGAAAAAATCCGAAAAAGAAAATAGCATTTCTAAAAACTAAGGATATTAATATACCAAAATTTAAGAATGATATCCGTCTACATCTTGCTAAGAATGGTCCACAACTACAAATGGCTAACGATCTGAGCAGTCTTGTGCTTTTTTATAACTCGACCAGTAAGGTGCTGGACAAACACGCACCAATTAAGATCAAACAAGTAACACTTCGAAAACCAACACCGTTCACAAATTTATGCTGATATAAAGAATCTTAAGACCAGCAAAAGAAAGGCAGAAAGAAAGTGGAGACGAACCGGACTTCAGACAGACTGGGAAATATTTAAAGAAAAATGAAATTATTTAAACGAGAGACTCAATCAACTTAAAATAGATGACCTGAAGACAAAGATTGAAAAAACGAAGGGTAATTCAAAGGCTATGTTTAAGATACTTAATTCAAGCCTTAACAGAAAACAAGAACTTCCTCTACCACATCACGTAAATGAAGCAGATCTTGCAAATGATTTCAACAAGTTCTTTGATGACAAAATCAAGAAAATTAGATCAAAGTTAGATGCAAACAGCACAAGCATTGAAAACTATGTTGAGACCCACTCAGGCCAAAAGCTACTTCAATTCAAAACACTCTCCGAGACAGAGATAAAGAAAATCATCACAGATATGCCTGTGAAGCACTGTAACCTTGACCCAATACCCACATGGTTACTGCTGGAATGCATCGATGAATTTCTCCCGGTAGGGTGGGCTGAAAAAAACTTTTTTTGGAATTTCAATATGCCAGTGGTATAGAAAGTTGGCTATGGCCAAAAAATGAAAATTTGTGCAAAAAAAATTATATGGCATGCGACGTGTGCCGGGCCACTCCGGCTTTTATGAAAATGCATATTTTCATCCATTTCGCATGCCTTTTAAGACCATTTTTTGGCCTGAGTCAGCTTCCTTGGTTTCAGAAGGCTCAATGGCATACTTAAATCTTCTTTGAAGGCCATTTTGGATATGAAATGCCATAAATAGGTCCCTGATATTTAAGATATAGCCATTTCTGGGTAAATGTTGGGGATCAGAATTTGGCTTTTTTCCTAAAAATTTCCCAAAAAAATTGAAAATATCGGAATTGACTGCACAAGAAATTATTCCAAGTGAATTGTAATTACCCCGTGTCCTCCCTAATGCCCTAAAAAAACACTTCCAGCGCATTACCTGCATCAATTTGTGGTTTCAGTTTCCAGAATAGGGGCAATTCCGTGAAGTCAGATTTACAGATTTGACACTTTGGCAGCTTGTGTAGCCCTACTATTACACCTCAGTTATTTCATTGTTTAATAGGGATGAGGCCAGTTAATAGGGGTATCAGACAAGCCATCAACCAAAGCTCCAAGTGCGATAGGAGCTGAGCTACATGGCGAAATGTCATCGTGTCGAACGTACAGTGTGTGAGTACGTCTGACAAGATGGCATTTCTCCTCCTATTGCACTTGGAGCTTTGGTTGATGACTTGTCTGATACCCCTATTAACTGGCCTCATCCCTATTTAACAATGAAATAACTGAGGTGTAATGGTAGGGCTACACAAGCTGCCAAAGTGTCAAATCTGTAAATCTGACTTTACGGAATTGCCCCTATTCTGGAAACTGAAACCACAAATTGATGCAGGTAATGCGCTGGAAGTGTTTTTTAGGGCATTAGGGAGGACACGGGGTAATTACAATTCACTTGGAATAATTTTTTGTGCAGTCAATTCCGATATTTTCAATTTTTTTCAGTCAATTTAAAAAAAAAGCCAAATTCTGATTCCCAACATTTACCGAGAAATGGCTATATCTTAAATATCAGGACCTGTTTATGGCATTTCGTATCCAAAATGGCCTTCAAAGAAGATTTCAGTATGCCATTGATCCTTCTGAAACCAAGGAAGCTGACTCAGGCCAAAAAATGGTCTAAAAAGGCATGCGAAATGGATGAAAATATGCATTTTCATAAAAGCCGGAGTGGCCCGGCACACGTCGCATGCCACAAAATTTTTTTTGCACAAATTTTCATTTTTTGGCCATAGCCAACTTTCTATACCACTGGCATATTGAAATTCCAAAAAAAGGTTTTTTCAGCCCACCCTATTCTCCCGGTCATAGCTAAAATAGTCAATGCATCACTCAAACAAGGGAAAATGCCTGATGAACTGATACATGCCCTTGTAAAACCTCTCCTAAAGAAAAATGGACTTGACCTCATTAAGAAGAATTACAGACCAGTTTCAAATTTATCTTTCCTGAGCAAAGTGATAGAGGGAGCTGTCATCAAACAGTACACCAGTCACCTCACACTTGGAAGTCTTGATGACGAAAAACAGTCTGCATACAAGCAGAATTTCAGTACAGAAACTCTATTGACAAAAATCCATCATGACGTCATGTTGAACATGAGCCGTGGTGAAGTTACAATGCTGGTACTATTAGATTTATCTGCAGTATTTGACACGATTGATCATGAAATCCTGTTGAAAAGGCTGAAAGACAAATATGGTATTGGTGGCTCTGCTTTGAATTGGTTCAAATCCTACATCACTGGTAGATCTCAATCTGAATGCATAAATGATACTGAATCAAAGAAATTGCCTCTAAAATACGGTGTTCCTCTAGGATCAAAACTTAATTGGCCCAATTTTGCTCAATTCCTATATTGCTCCAATAAGTCAGGTGACTGAACAAAATGAAGTTGATGATCAAAAGCACGCTGATGATGAACAACTAATCTTATCCTTCAAGCAAACTTTTCTTGAAGAGGAAAATGCAACAAAGAAAATGGAAAAATGCATCACAGAAATACGGAATTTTCTTCACAAGAACTAACTCTGTAACAATGGTGAAAAGACCGAGTTAATCCTCATTGGCACGCCATTTCAACTCAAGAAACTTCACATGTCAAAAATCAGCGTGGATAATGTTAAAATCAAGGCAACAGATCATGTCAGAAATTTAGGCGTGTTCTTTGATAAACACATGTCAATGCACAAACAAGTGAACAAAATGTGTCAAAATGCTTGTTATAACCTCCGAAACATCTCAAAACTCCGTAAGTCTCTGAGCAAAGAGTCAATCAAAACAGCTGTCAATGCATTAGTCACTCCTCACTTGGACTACGGAAATGGTTTGCTTTATAGTTCATCCAAACAAACAATAAATAAACTTCAGGTGGCCCCAAATTCTGCTGTACAATTGATTGAAGGACTAACAAGACATGATAAGGTCAGTCATCACAGGAAAGAGTTACACTGGCTTCCAATCCCTGCAAGGATTCAATTCAAACTTATGAAATCCACATGGAAAGCTGTGAATAATCAAGCTCCTCAGTACCTCAAAAGTCTCATTCAACTGAAACCTGAAAATGACCTTAACCTCCGCAGCAATGGCAAACTGCTCTTACAGATACTTGTCACACAATATCAAAACAAGTTCGAAGATAGAGCCTTCTCCTTTTCGTCACCATCACTTTGGAATGGCTTACCACCAGAAAATGTGAGAAAATCAAGAACATTGGATAACTTCAAGAAACGTTTGAAAACATATCTTTTTGCAAAATACTACAGAGACATCAAGCGCCAATGAGCAGTTTACTGGAATTGGCGCTATATAAGTAATTATAAATTCCCCCGTTAGGGGAATTTATATTGTTTTTGTTTGTTGTTGTTGTTGTAGACTGATTTTATAACTTTTACAAAAGCCATGTCTGTCTTCAGTTATCATAGTTGGTGATATTGGCTACTCTAGCTATGAGTTGTACGTTTTGCTCAAACAGACTTTAAATAGACTGATTTGATGTGTCCCAATGTGCCCTGTGTCCCAATATGCCCCATGTCCCAAAGGGTGCCCCAGTTCTCTCTACTTTTGCAAGGATGATAATCTTCCAAACATCATAAATTAGTGCAGTAATATTTGCTCATTTAATACATTGATCCAGAAACAGGCAAGCACCTGACATTCAGGAAGCAACTACAATACCCATCCACAAACTGTATTGATTTGGGTAATGGCAAATTCATCCAAGGGATATGTTTCAGTCATCAAGAACAATGAATTAAAAATGTAGTTGAAAATAACACAATCATACTAATAGATACAAAGATAGATAAACTTTATTTCATGAAGGTAAACCTATTAATTATAAATATTTATTTACAATGGGGCCCTCCTATTAGTGAAATATTAGTGACCAAAAACATCAGAAGGAAATAAAATATCAATATAGCGATATAAATTTAAAATGAGTGATAATAAAAAAAAGGTACATTAAAATAGTGTTATTGCCGTTAAACATTTGAAGACAGAGAAAATCTGTCAGACATGCATATTTACAAAACTCA
This sequence comes from Platynereis dumerilii, assembly GCA_026936325.1. NCBI lineage: Eukaryota > Metazoa > Annelida > Polychaeta > Phyllodocida > Nereididae > Platynereis > Platynereis dumerilii. Next base: position 906,009 of record JAPTHN010000049.1, on the reverse strand, counting down.
AAAAATTTAATTGCCACCTGTAAATAATCCGAAAAAGTGTAACGACAAGTTCTGAAAATGTATGCACAGGTTATGCTGGCTCATACTTCAAGGAGTGCAGGTTTTTTTTCCAAAAAAAGAAATTCAAAAGCAACTAAGGAATATGTCATATCTCGAACATTAGCGTGGCAAGCAGGGAGCAAAGGGGGGAACAAGTTGCCCCCTCCCCCCCCCCGAAGAGATTTTGGGGACATTTTTGCAGATATATGGCATAAAATAGGAGAACAATTGGGGGAAAGGTGAAAAAAATGGGGAAATGGCGGGAAACAATAGATAAATGGCAAGCAAAATGGGGAAATGGTTGTAAAGAAGGGATGAAAATTATGAAAAAGATAGGGAAATTTACCAAAAGAGGAGATGTTTATATTTTCTTAAGAAAATGGGAAATTAAAATAGATAAGTAGTTTTTTAAAAGGGGGACTATTATTAATAGTAAAAAAGGGTCTGCAATTTTAGTGAAGAGATCAAAAATGGAGAACCACCTGTACATAAATTCAGAACTACAAATGGAGACAGACCTTTTGACTGATTCTTTATGAAACAGTACATAATCTAAAAAGACATGTGTACAGCATCCACAAACAGTGGTGTATTTAGGGGGCCATTGCGCTATACCCCCCCCCCCGTACAATTACGGCCCTCTGTCGTAATTAAGAGTCTGTTGTGTTGCAATATATTTGTAAAATAGTTTTTCAACCTCAACAGACTCTACTAGGTGCTGTATGCTTCATACTTAAATTTAAAGTAAAATTGCTTAATCAATGCCTATATACTCCCAGGTATTAATTTAAGCATAATTAAGAGTCTGTTGTGTTGCAATATATTTGTAAAGACTTTGTTTTTAGCATTTTATGCCGCGGGAGCCCACTAACTTTTTTGTTCTTTGTCAATTATTAGATCGTCCTTACAGCTACTCAACATCTCAAATTGGTTTATTATGTAAGAATCACGCAGATATCGATCACCTGTTGTGTCCATATTGATTATTACAACTTCTGAATTAACTATTAAAAAAAGATCACCTATTTTTCTTTCAACTATGCAATATTGATTCTTCACTCACTGCAGTCCTTAATTCTATCACAGACTCTTCCAAAACAGTTTGACATAAGTGCAAGGCATTCGCAACAACAGCTCAGATTCATTGAAATACTCAATTATCGCAAAGTCAAAACTGTGTTACCATGTATCATAATATTACGGTTGCCAAGATTAGAGGCAGACTGACCCCACAAGTTATATTTTGACCTCTATAACATATTTTTTGATAAACCAGATTTGTTTCAAAGGTTGCTGGTAGGCACCCTCAGGCGCTGAGCCCCAGTGCATTGCCCTCCTGCCCTAGACGTGGTCATGATGACAAAAAACCCTGATCACACTTTTAAAGAAGTTTCATATGCCATATTATGATAAAACTTTCTGGTGGATTGCGTTCCCTATCGGACACATATTTGAACAACCGGTTTGATTCAATGAAGGCAAGTGAAACAATTTCAAGTAATTCTAATATGACATATTCGATATTCCTACACCCTTTCTGTTTGATCTTGACTTCCTAAGGACCAATATTGTACCGAATAACTTCCCTTCTTTTCTCTCAATTTGGATATTTGACAGGATTCAAATGATAAACATGACATTTGATCCGAAATGAAAGGAGTTCTCCAATTAATATAATTGATCCATAGTTATACAGGAAAAAAATCTGAAATTTTCAAAAGCAATCTCCATCTATTGCTGTCAAATTGCTATGAGTCATCAAAAGGTTTGTCATCTGTGAATTTCATTAGATCTGAGGAATCTGAGGAATCTGAGGATGGCTTATTGTTATCTTGATACATTTGGCAGGCCGCGTAAACTTTGTTTTCGTCATGACTTGGCTTCTGTTAAGTTATATTTCCATACATACAGCTTTTGTGATTATCATTTTCAACAAACAGGCATATCTTCGCCTATTGACTTGGTTATCTCTATATTTTTTTGTGCAACTGATATTTAATCAGATGGGCAAATGCTTAGTTCTTTGACATCTTTGACACCTCAGACGGCCATCTATCAGCACTAGTCTTGATATGACTCTTTGTCTGTACACTTTCAGCTTGCAGACAGTTTGTAACTTATTGTTGTCTTTTTATTCTGTGATCCTTATCTTTAAAGGCAAACAAAGAAGTCTTGAGTTTCATCACACAAAATGTCCTTATGGTTTTATTGAGTTTTGTAGTTGAGAACTTTTCCCAAAGGCATGACTATATAGTCTTATGCCTCTGATGGGAAAAGGTACAATGAAAAGACATAAGGGACCATTCAGAATTTATGACTGGGGGGGGGTGGGAGTTTTGCTGGAACTTCCCGTCAAAAATGTATACCCCCCCTTAGCTTTCATGCGGATTTTTAGTACCCCAGCCTTAGGTTTCATGCATATTTTTAGTACCCCCCCCCTCGACATACAAAGTAATACGCACTTATATACTGTTATACACAGTCACACGTACAGATTTGCGCCATTTCGCGGACTTTTGCGCGTAAAAAAGCCCGGATAAAGTGAGCGTATGCGTGTTTTATAACATTTTTTCTTTGTTAAATTTTCTTACCCCCCCTTGGAAGTGTTGTCAAAAATTAATGCCCCCCCCTGAAACACGTGTGAAAAGTTAGTACCCCCTCGGCAAAAACTGCCACCCCCCCAGTCATAAATTCTAAACGGTCCCTAATAAAGCTGAATATGATGTGGCTTACTATTTATTCATTTTTATTACAAAATATTGATTTCTGATTGTCATTAGCAGATGTGGCAGTTTTACGACCTTGCAGGCAGGCGTGTGTATTGGCGCCCGAGCAGGCTAGTGTGCAAGCAGGCTGCAGACAAGCACTCGGGATGGGGGGGGGGACTAGCCCTATGGGCAGGAGGGCAATGCGCTGCGACCCACCACCAGAAGGGGCCCACCAGCAACCTTAAAATAATTTGGTTGTAAAAAATTAAGGAAAGACGATGTAAATGATTCAAAATTTAATTTCCAGTCTAACAAAAATCCAAAATTTTAAGTTAAAGCTTGATAAGCATAATGATAAAGAAAGACTTCATAATGGGCCCCCTACCACTAGTCCAGTAGAACTTGGGCAAAATAGCGGCTAACCATACCACTGAGAAGGAACAGTTATTTTATTGTCGTTCATGGTTAAGTGGAATATGGTGATTCTGAATCTGATGTTTTCCAGTTTCTCAACCTTAAGCATTTTTACAATTTTAGGTTTCCATTGCAACCATTTCAGTAATTAGCATATCATGCTTATAAACTCTTATGTGTCCATAACTTCTTCAATTGGGATTGTGAATGTGGAATTTTTTCACATATAGTTGTAGGAATAATGTCCCTCCAAAAAGTGTGAAGAGAAATATACTTATCATCTTATTGGCAATTTAACTAATAGAGCCCACAGTAGGGGGGGGGGGTGTAAATTATGAGGCATCGCAATGGAAGGTACAGACTAGATAATCATACCAAATAAATAGTTGCCTGCCTGACAGTATTATCTGATGTCTAGAATAATTTTTCCTTGATACTGAATTTTTTCCCTTGGTAATACAGCAACAAGAGGGCAAATACTATTAGATATTTGTGGTTTGCTTGATGAATAAAGGATTTACAACAACATTACTTATTATTTTTTAATTAGGCGCGATGCCGTTTGGATGGCCCTCGGTGAAGTCCAGCAGGTCTAATACTGGATAGTGATTAATTTGATTTGACATCATCATAATAACAGCAGGAAGAAGAATAAGGTCAAGTGCACAATTTTGTTATTGATTTCTTTTTTCAGTGTGTTAGAGCACCAAAAGTTGGTGCTAGCCAGTTGAAATTATTCTGAGACTGAAAGTAAAGTATGGGTCCAATTAATTAAACAGGACAATCTCCAAGTTGTTGTACTTGCTGACAAGTTTAGCCAAAAATGCCTAAGGTAATAGCTGGTGCCATGGCGCTGCTAGAGAACGAATGCATCCAAGCCACGTGTTTCAATCATCAATGACTATGCATTTGTAATGAAAATTGAAAATAAAAAAATCACATTTAGATAGACAGATACATAGAATTTATTTCATGAAGGTAAAACTGATTAATCATAAATACTTATTGACTAAAACATAAAAAAAGAAATATAATCGAATATAGTTATATAAATATAAAATAAGCGATAATAAAACACTGTCTTAAGCACAATTAAAACTTAGTATAATGGCAGATGAAACTTTTTACGACATAGTAAAGCTATCAGACATGCATATTGAATCCGAAAATGTAATTGCCACGTGTAAATAATGCAAACAAGTGGACAGACAACTTCTGTAAAGGAGTGGGGAGGAGTGCTGATAATAATTTATGGGTGGATGTTTTATTCCATTCAATAAACATTTTTTAAAGGAACCAAGGGGAAATTTCGTATCTTGGAGACAATCAAACTAGACAGAATGACAGGTCTATTAATTACTATGAGACTGAAAAGGTTTAATGCCACAGTGTCCAATTAAGTCCTCACTCAACTCTGGTGTACAGGCCAGGATGCCACTTGGGGAAAAGGTCACGACCCGGAGTTGAACTTTTACCACTTTCAAGATCAGAAGTCCTGCCCACCAGGGACAGCCACAGGAGGGGTGGGGGCAGTGGCGTGACTAGGAGGTATCGAGCAGGGAGTAGCACCTGGTGGGGCGCTTGATTCTCAGGAGGGGCAACAACAATAATAATTGTAGGTTGAAGTTTGTATTAGCCCTGGGACCCATGCGTGAGCATGGGTCATGGGTCATCCCATGCAAATTCTTGAGATTTTGACAGCCTCTCAGGAGAATTGAGGTAGATTAACCAATTTTCATTTAATCTTTACAAAACTTGGAATTCTGCTTGTCAAGATATTTTGCTTATGACGGCACTACAATTGAAAGAATTTCCTCTAAGTGAAAGGACCGAAAAATTGCTTTAAATCTGAAAAAATCCACAAAAAATGGTGCAAAATCCGTCAATCTCATAGGTACCTCAATACAATGGTGACGTCATGAGACTGTTTTATGACGTCACATGGTGTTTTCTGTGACGTCATCACCACAGACAGGAGTTGACCAATCAGACAACGCCATTTTTTCAATGTATAATGAAAAAAATCTTTTCTTGAGGTTCACAGGATGAGTTTACATCTATTTCAACAGGTAGAGAAATAGAAATGGGTGCCGTCAGTAGGAAATTTAATGCACTTTTAGATGATACAATTGAAATGAACAAACTTGGCATATTTTTTGAGATACCTCAATTCTCCCTAACTATGTCTCTCAAATCTCATGATTTTCCAATGGGAGGATTCATGACCCCTGTCCCAGGGGTCCAGGGCTAAGTTTGTATAGGGGGGGGACAGTTCCAATATGAGGGGGTACATGCCCGTTCGTGCCCCCCGTACGGACACCACTGAGTGTGTGGATGCATCAACCCAGATGAAAAAAAAAGATGTTTACATGTTAATTTTATCAGTGGGTTGTCACATCACCTTGAGGGTTATGCCTTCAGTGGCGTAATAACCCGATAGACTCCTCCCCAATGGAATTTTCTGAACACCCCCCATGCAGGCCATATTTCAAGTATTAAGTCAATGGGGATTTGGCCCACCAACCCCTGCAAAATCCCCACTGCTGACAGAAAATTTCTCCACCAGTTAGCGCTCTTTGATTCAAAATTTGAATTTCACGTAAAATTTCTATAATGTAGCAATTAGCAGTACCACTGGAGGGAAACCGGTGGAATTTAAATTGGTAAATCAAATTCAATTATTTATTTGAGAGAATTCAATTTGATAGGTACATTGTAAATCAATTTGAAGTTTTTGAACTATTTGTTTGTGACTACAGTTCAATCTGAGATTTTGCAGCCAGGCATCTCTGTGGCGAGATAATAAACTGCCTTCGTGGTACAAAATCACGTGGGTGTAGCACATTGACACGCATTACTGCACATTCAATCACTATTTTGTACAGGGCTGGGATACGATTTTTTTCATGGTCACAGCGACAGTAATATTGATTTCAGGAGTAATAATTTTCTCTTTTTTGCCTTACCCAGTGCTGTAGCCTGGGCTGAATCCTTGGGGGGGGGGGGAGAGTCGGCATGCGCACCCCTGAAAACTGCTGAAAATTGACTTTAAATGTAAATGTTAATATACTCATTGTAAAGCACACTTGAACATTCAGCTTCGAGTGGAAAGTAGCGCTTTAGAAATGTCATAATAATAATAATATTAATAATAATAATAATAATAAAATGGTCTCCATGTGGGGAGACCATAAAGAGACTCTTGTTAATTGCACACTGGACTGTCTTTGTTGGAAGTCCTTTCAAAAGTACTTTTATTCTATGGAGGCTTTATATTTAATATAATTTCAACGTTGCAATTTTTTCTTGTCAATGTTTTATCACAGACCTCTCAGAAATGGTTTGACACAAATGTAAGCCATTAGTTCATTAAAATATACATGCTTTCTGGCAGTGCATTTTTGAACATAGGAACTGTGTGCCCATGATCGGGGGGAGGGAGGGGGGAGGTAGGCTGCACAGTGGGCCCATGGGCAAAATCAGAATTCGACTTCTACTACATCATTTTTACCTTCAGTGAACAAAGTTCGAAGAAGGCATTGTTATTACTTTGGTCAAAAGTTGTCTGTCCGTTGGGCGAGTGGTCTGACGGTCTGAAGGTCGAGCTTGATGAAATCTTTTACAGATGCAGCCTGTATGGTCTAGTTGTGCCTTTTGAAGTTCTGATTTGTGGATATTCTATACCTTTTGAAATATTTAGAAAAATGTAAAACAATTTTTTTCTTTTCATTTCTTGGCCAAAACTTGGCCATTATTGCTTGTTCATGGATGAAATTTATTACACATGTCTTCTAGGTGATAAAGTTGTGCCTTTTGTGGTTGTGATTCATGGATATTCTATACCTTTTGGAATATTGACAAAAAATATATAAATTATTATTTCTGTTTCCAGGCCAAAACTTGATCATTATTGCATGTCCATGGATGAAATTTGATACACATTACCTATATAATGTTTTAGTGCCTTTTGATGGTCTGATTGATAGTTATTTTTGATACTTATTGAAATATTGAGAAAAAATTAGAAAAATACAAATAACTATTTTTTGTATTGCCGACCCACAGCTCGCAACCTATTTCTTTTTTATACATGAAACTGGTTCATGATACTTGTAAATAAGTCTAGTTAGGCCTTTCCATGGTTCAATATACCTTGGCAGGCAGGCGAACTTACGGCATGACAGAGCATATAGATAATTTCAGTCCAAGACCGGACCGCTATTGCATATATTTAAATTTGGTTAAAATCACTTTCATGGCGTAATTTGTCATTAATAGTGCTTTTTCGCTGAAGGTTTGCTGCTACGCAGCCTATGTTTTTATAATCAATTTTTTACATGGCATATCAGATCCCAAGTAAAGCCTTAGGATGAGTCACTCAAATTCCATCCAGACTTTTGCAGGTGGCATATCAGATCCCCAGCAAAACCTATAATATTAAAAAGAACACATCTTTAATTATTTCTAATCATTTGACCACACATATGTAGAATATATCCTGGGAGTTTAATCATATCAATACCAGGTATTACCAGTGGCGGAGCTATGGGGGGAGGCCTTGGGGGCCAGGGCCCCCCAAATCGATAAGTGGCCCCTCCACTACCCCCCCCCCATTTCAGATTTGAAAAATTTGAAATAATTATTGGAGCAGCAACAGTCACTGAAACACGTCCGTCTAAGGTTGTGGCCTTCACTGCCGCTCACTTATACCCAATTTTCTCTAGAATGACAGTTGCCTTTTGATAATTTTTTATTTCCTTATTTGAATATATCTAGCAATATGTGTAACATGCGCAAACCTTTTAGGGGGTGAGTGACATTTGCCCGATCTAGATTTAAAATATTCCAAAAGAAATCTCTTTGAAACTATTGAGTGTTAATTATGCCTATTTAAATATCTGCCTGAATTGTTTTGCCTTTTTGCCCGAATCTTAGTGTTTCCCAATTTTTTTTGAGGGAGGGGGAGGGTGACTATGTATCTAGAGATTCCATACATCTAAAATCAGGGTGTTTTGAGGAAATCTTTCCCTTGCCATTGCTCAGATAAATAAATAATGCTCCTTTGGAATTTTTCTAATTAAACAAATCTGATTAACCAGCGTGATCGTACAAACTGTTTAATTTTTGATGTATGCATGGAATTTCCCTACATTTTTGGTATTGTAGGCCTAAATTTTTTATTTAGACCTATGAAATCCGAAAGAAAGCAAGAATATACTGAAAACTTGCAAAGACAATTTTGAAAAAAAAACAAAAAAACAAGAGGACCATTTCACTGCAAAAGATACTCTTTGTGACTCATGGTAATTGATGAGACCTGTGTCATTGTCATACTTTTATTATCGGAACCATAGAATCTGTTAAAAACTGATTTAAGTGTAAGTATGAGGTGCGTGGTCATTTTGTTTATCAGTCACAAAAGTTAAGACGGTCAATATTGCTAAGTCGTTCGTTAAGAAGGCTTGTAACACTTTGTCAATTTATCCATGTCATGCTGCAAAAATGTCTTGCTAACCACAAAAATAGCAACCCCTTAATGGATAACAGATGCATGGGCTATTTTTGGTATTAGAGTGATCAACTCCCATTAGATAGTAGTTTACACCATTTTGAAAACCACAGACATTTTATATGGTAGTAATGACCAGTAGCTCATGAATATGCAATTTTTACCCAGAATAGTTACTTTTGCAGCCTGTGCGGGCAGGAGTCTTGGCAGGGTGTGTGTGGCTGACACTGTTCACTTCAGCCAACGGGAAGCTATCCAATGTGAATTTAAAGTTGACTTGACTTGACCTGACTTGACTTGATTTGACTCTACCTAACTTGACCTGGCTTTATTTGACTTGATCTGACATGGCCTGACTGGACTTGACCTGACTTGACTTTGCTTGACTTGGTCAGGATAGCCCCTAAACTCTGATATTTTATAGCCATTCACTTATTCTGAGGCATGTTCCTTACAACTTTTAGGAGACCGTTCAGAATTTATGACTGGCGTGGGGGTGGGAGTTTTGCTACATCTTCCAGTCAAAAATTGATACCACTTGAGATTCATGCGGATTTTTAGTACCCCACCCCTAGGTTTTAAGCGTATTTTAAGTACCTCCACCTGGACGTACGAAGTAATTCACATCCATATGCTGTTGTACATGTGCCCTTGAGCGGTCACACATACTTAATCCAGACTTTTGCATATAAAAATGTGCGGATAAACTGAGTGTAGGGGAGAGCGGGGCACAGTGAGACGGCAGGCACAGTGAGACAAAGCCCGTAGCGTCTAGCTGGTACTGTTTACAGATCAACCCTCTTTTGTATAGTACAAAAAGTAAGTAAGTGAGAGTCTGACCTATATCCGGAATGTCTACACAGCATATCGAGAGTGGAAATTCAATATTTTGGTTTTTAGCCAGTAAAAGTAAATAATTTTGCTAAACGACTTTTTGTTATAATTTCCAAGAAAAATGGTATAATGCAATTCACTTGCCAGGAATTCAAACCTTGATTTTTTGTCTTAGTTTAGTGAGATGATGAACCACAATAAAGGCTTCCGGTCCGCAGGATTCAAAAATTTTATGGAGAGAGCTGCACGGGGCACAGTGAGACGGTTGGAGGCAGGGCACAGTGAGACATCATAAAATACACTCGAAATGACCTGAATGTAAGGCATAGCTTACAATTCACTATTAAAAACAAAATATCTTCAATAAACTACTGATTTTAGTGAGTCATATCCAAAGAGAAGCATCAGGAATTTTGATTAGTATGTAACAGGTGTGGCAGGTTAAATAAGTCGTGCATGTATCCTGTGCGATGAAGTTTCGAAACATGCTCAAAAACCGACCTAAAAAATCACCTGGCCAGCTGCTTTTATAAGAGTGCAGTAGTTTCTGTAGCAAAAATTGATGGAACAATTCCTCAGGTCCCTAGGATCGGCGGTTATGACAGCAGATGTCATGTCTCACTGTGCCGCCTGCCCACGGGGCACAGTGAGACACTTAAGAAGCATGGACATAACTCAAAATGTCTCCAAACCTGTAAAAGGTAGGAACCTGACACTACTGGACAATATACCCAACGTCATTACCTATAAAGTGGACCTGATCTCATTTAACTCGTTACTGCCAACATTTTGGAACACTTAAAAATAAAAAAAGTGTCTCACTGTGCCCCGCTCTCCCCCAAGCTCATTTTTTGACACTTTTGTTTTGTTAAAATTTCTTACCCCCTTTGAAGATGTTGTCAAAAATTAGCACCCCCCTTGAAACACGTGTGAAAAGTTTCTACTCCCTCTGGCAAAACTCCCACCCCCTCAGTCATACGTGGGGCGTTCAGAAAGTTAGAGGCTTTTTTTTATATGGACACTCATTTTCAATCTAGAAAGTTCTATGAATTTTTCACAGGATAAAATTCAGCATATTTGGACAATTTTGACATTTTAAAGTCATTCTGTGGTTGCCATGGACACTGAAAGTTCAGCTTCTTGGGGCAGATAATACTGAAACCACTAAAGCCAATGAATTTTGGCTGTGAGAGACCGCTCTCTATCACTTGCATTAGTGAGATTGACAATATTTGACAAAAGAAATATAATATTAGCCTTATAAAATACTCCCAAGCTCCCCAAAGGCATTGATTCATACACCTGACCCATTGAAGTAGATGTTCCTTGAAGGCCTCCGAATAGACTTCTGTGAAAGAATTTATGTCATCAAAAGCCTTTTCTCCTCCAGTGCCTGAAACTATAGCCTTCATGGACTAAAGTAAGGAAAAACCAGGACTTATGGAAAGCAGCATGTCACAGGAATAGCTAGGATGGATAATGCTGTCCATTTTGGTCTCTTGTTCATACTAGTGAATCCATGCTTTCACAAGTCCTTATGTAGCCAGGGAAACACACCTTTGCCTCCTGAATTTCCCTCGCCAAATCTGGCATGCAGGATTGCTTTTCTACACGGATTCAGTGTAAGAATGTACACACATTTTGTGTGCTTGAAAGCATATTTAGAAGCTCATACCATATTTCTTGTGTCAAATATTGTCAATCTCACTAATACAAGTGACAGAGAGAAGTCTCTCACGGTCACAATTTCTTGGCATTCTTGGTTTCAGTGTTACCTGCCCCAAGAAACTGAACTTTCAGTTTCCATGGCAACCACAGAATGACTTAAAAATGTCAAAATTGTCCAAAATTTTGGAAATCCATTCCAAATATGCTGAATTTTGTCCTGTGAAAAATTCACACATTGTAGTTCTAGATTGAAAATAAGTATACATATGAAAAAAAGCCTCGAACTTTCTGAACGCCCCTCGAACATTCTGTCCCCAACATTGAGTGCTTGACTGTTCATAATCTGTTTTTTGTTGTCTTTTTTTTTGTGTTGATTATATGTATGCATTTAGTCTCACAACTGAAGCTGAAGCCTTTGCTGGGTTAAACACACTCCAATTCTCCCTCTGTGAATAATGTTGAGACAAATGAAATCTAAATTTCACGATTAGACTGTGCAGATTCTCAATTTTATATTAATTGGATGTTAGATGTTGTTGTTGACACCATTTATAAAAACAACGCAGATTTCATTTTGATGATTTTATTTTATTGCTAACAGTATTATACAAAAAAAAAATAAATCCTGAATACAGATGTATACAATTAAGAGAATTGCCCATAATGACTATTTACAATAAATCTCAACCTTGATTCTGATTTTCTGTGGTTCTCAACATCAGGAGTATCATTTTATTTTCATATCAACTAACTTTGCATATAAACCAACCTACCCTCCCCCTACCTAGTCAGTCATCCTCTTTTTATTTGCATCTAACCTATAACAAAGACAGACATGTTACCAAAATATACCAAAACGTGCCTCACAACTCATGTCACGTGAAACATCATGGATATGTGCTCAAACCTCCACCAGAGCCCCGATACATATTCTGTGGTGTATCTGCCATGGAGACCTGTTCAGAGACGCCTTGTGGACTGCATTTTGCAATTTTGGTGCTGAGAAATTGAACGTTTCTAACACAGACGTACGGCAGGTGCAATTTTTGGGAGGGCGACTGATATTTGCCCGAATTTCAATATCTAGACTTAATTATAACTTCATGTTAAATTGCATGGAAATCATTTATTTTTCTATAGCATTCATTTAGTCATCTGCACGAAAGTTTTAGCATATTTGTCCGAAACTTACTGTTTCCAAAACTTTTTGAGACAACTGAAATATAATGATCTAATGCATGGAATTATGTTGAAAGTGCACTGTCTGTATATTGAGTATAATATCAAAACTTAACAATGCAAAAAGGCTAAAAATGGTTGGCCTACTTCGTATCGGAAAAGGGTTCATCAGGGATATTCATGTAAATTTTCAGATCTTTGGTAATTTATGAATTTCCCCTTTTTTCTTTCACACGAATCGGTGGGAGCTTTATTGCCCCTGCGAGGTGCAAAAAATTCACCGGCGAGGTGATTTTTGAATCCCGCGAAGGCAAGTAACATTTTACTGCTCCATGATCATTTCTAGGGACTTGCAAGGTTGGTAGGGGGAATGGGGACACAGTAGATTACTTCAAGGGACACCTAAATGAATAAGTAAAAACATTTGATGAAGCATTACATTGTAGTCATTGTACTGTTTTCTCATGCTCAGTATGATGAAAAATGTGATTTTGTGACAAAATTTGTTTACGAACCAGCAACTACAAATGTCATGAGCGCTGAACGCTTACAATTGTCTGCTTTGTTCTACAAGGCAGTAATTCACATGAAATATGCTTCTAAAAGGCATTTTGCATAATCATGCTTTTAATGTAAACATATGTTATGTATTTTATTTCTCATAACAAAAGAGTACAGATTCGATGTGTCCTCGCGATTTATCTGTGGGGCACAGTGAATCACCAATATCTCAAAGATCTAAAGCTGTGTTAATCAAAATAACAACAATGAAATCAAAATTCACTTGCGTGCAATTCCATGACATAGGAGGTCATTAGTGAAAAGTTGTGAATAAGCAAAGAGAACACACTACGGATGTTCCAGCCTTGGCTAATTAATTTTCTTATGATCATGTTCTTTAGAAGACAGACAGAGAGACTGACAGGTTTATTCAGCCTCTTGAATCACTTACGTACAGAAATTTTATCAAAGTCGAGTTGGCATAGGTGGTGCTCGTGATGTCCTGGTCTGACGCTAATCCAAGCACCACCTAGTGGCTTTTCGAGGTACACATCTTGTAACTTGTCATAGGCTGCCATGAATGGGGAAAAATTAATTTTATGGATAGGTTGTAGAGCATATAATGGAAAAGGAAAGGGATGGGGAAGGAGGGTCCTAATCATTGATCTGTCAGATCTATATTATACTAATTGTTACAAATATAACAATTTGCTGTACTGCATTCAGATGTATATTTTTCAATAAGTTTGAATTTTGCATAAGAGGCAAAGCCGTTTTCACTATTTGTATTGAATTTTTAATATTGCTGGGACTGGCATTCGGAAGACTTGGCAGCTGATGACCTATGCATCCCTCTGCAAATGTTAGTTTGTTAGAATTTATGAATTATCTAGGACGGGATTCACACTCTAGCTTAAAAAAAAAATGTTTGCAATTTAAATAAATAAACATAATGGATTTTAATAATATTAAGCTTTTTAAAGGGCACTGTTCACACACACTGTAAAATTTGAAATTTTGAGTTAGCTCAATTGATTGAGTGAGATGGTTGCACAATTTGTTTGAGCCATGATAGCTTGCCGTTTTGAGTTATGATAATCTTTATGTTGTTATAACTTTCAAACAACGAGCTATCTTGGCTCAAAGGAATTGTGCAACCATCTCACTCAATCAATTAAGCTACCTCAAAATTCAAAATTTACAGTGCAGGAATAAAGTCGCTGGAGTACACATACTGGTGCTGGTCTGTGTGGCTGACACTGGTCTGCCAACGCGAGGTTATCCAATGTGGATTTAATAAAGTTGACTTGACTTGACTTGGTCATGATGGCCGTAAACTCTGATATTTTCACTGCAATAGCCATTCAATTACCAGTAAGGCAGTAACTAGCTACTTTTTCAAAGTGACGTGACCAACACTGCATATTTGGATGTTAAAATTTGATGATGTTGTTGACACAATATAAAAACAATGCAGATTTCATTTGGATGATTTATTTTATTGCTAACAGTATATAGGCCTACAAACTTTGAAAAAAATAGCAAAACAAGATTCCATAAAATACAAAATCTTGAATACAGATGTGCATGTATAATAATATGAAAATTGCCCAAAATGACTATTTACAACAAAACTCAACCTTGATTCTGATTTCCTGTGGTTCTAAACACTAAGAGTATCTTTTCACTTTTATCACCAGGAGGTTAGGTGCATCGGCTAACTTTGCATATCAACCAACCTGCCCTGTCCTTACCTAATCAGCCATCCCGTTTTTTTTTATCTACATCTAGCTGTGTAATTATTCTTTAATGTAAAAAGTTTTTAAGTCGCAGATACATTGACAAATTCTACCACCACGGGCCTCGCAATGCACTCTGTGTGAAACGCCAAGCACATTCTGCGGGTGTCTCTGCCATTGGGACCTGTTGTTCAGAGACACCTTGTGGACTGAATTTTGCAATTTTGGGACTGGGAAGATAAACGTTTCAGTGTTAGAATATCATATCTACATCAACTAAATTAATCAGGTAGGAATATGTTGATTGGTTTAAAGAGTTTGAATGTTTCTTTTGAATGACATTGGTGCAACACGATAGCACTTTGAATGTCCAGGAAGCAATGCAAGATGGTCAGACAGCAAGGAAACATATTGAGTGAAGTTTAGTGCCCTCTCATTGGTCCACGTATAAAAATATTTGTAAATTGTGAAGATATTGTTGCAAAAAATGTTGTTAGATGAATGAAGTATTTCTCAATTATATGTACATGTAGCCTGTTTTCTAAAAATACAAGTGAAAAAATTAATACACCTGAGGTACACTTTAATTTTAATTGCATTATGCTTATTAAAGGAGATCAGGGTCGGACTGGCCTATGCGGCAGAGTGGCCCATACAAGGTGCCAAAAACAAAAATATATACAGTGTAGAAAATAGCCAAAATGTATATATCTGAGACCAAATGATATTTCAACATTTTATAAGATTAATCCCATCCAATGCAAATGGCAACACATGTAAATTACTTTCAAACTTAATTGATTCATATGAAAGTAGATACAGACACTTTTTTAAGGGTACTTTAATTGTTCACCTTGTTTTTGCGGTTTTAATTTTATGTACTTCATTTATGTTTGCATTCACATTTTACTGTTCTCTTGTATCTTTTAACCAGGCATCATTATCATTATTCTATATTTGTCTTACTATGAAATCATGTATTTCTTGTTTAAATATTATAATTAAGAATATTGGAACTAAGTAATTATTCCAAAAACAGTTTTATCACTGTCATAATAAGGTTTATCTATGCATCTGTCTATCCATTTATCTTTATTCATTTGCAAGAAGTGCCACTGTTTGGGCATCCATGATTTTTTAAAATGTGTAATATTCATCAACAGCAAACTCATACCAATGGCTGCTTTCGAAATAGTATGATGTTTTTATAGCAGTGCCTCCATTGATATCTGCTCCAGTTCCAACGAGGACTCCATTCTCATACACAGACATGACGTTAGTTGAATTGTCCCAAGTTACAGCATAGAATGGACACGGGGCTGTATGAAGCCACCTCAAGATGAGGTCACCAAATCCGCCATATTGGAACTGCCCTGGGACATGATGTCACTATAGACTAATTATGATGTGACGTCATACCATTGTTATAAGTGACATCACTGTTATTGGTGACGTCACTGTACCATTGTGTCAGGTAGTTGACTTTGGGAAAAGAAGGTATTTTGATCATGGAATTCAAAGAGTGAACGATTTTGCAAATTTGTAATTAGTATTTATATATAATTTGTTTGATCAGCTTTGGGTACGCAGAGCCACAATGGTCGCCTCTGATGCCCCTCGCATGAATTAACTCCCACATAGGCAATAGTTTAAAATTCAACACTAAAAGTAGTTCAAGTACATTAAATCCAGTCATAATGGAGAATTTTGGATGCGAAATTGATAAAAAATACTATCCCATTACTAAGAATATGAGATAACATCCATTGAATTATCACAATTTTGTAATATTCAGTATTTTAATTTTTTAAAAATTAAACTTTCCTGTAAAGTAATGCATTGGACTGCCTTCCGACTTCATCATAAACGATCTGGTGTCCTAAAAATTGCAAGAGATGACAAAAGGAGTGTTTGAGTTTGAGTTTGAGTTTGAGTTTATTTAATGCACCCAATTGGCACGAAGCCGCTGGTTCAGGCGCATTTTTACATTAATTCACAAGAGGAGGTAATGAAATAAAAATAGTAATAAATTAACAATTGCCACAAATATAACAATTTCTGTCAGAACAGTTATCATTATATACTTCTATTAATTTAAGTTTGGTGTAGTAAGCAAACCCTTCTTTACTGTGTGTGTTAGTCTTTTGAATGACTAGCTCATCAGTATTATTGATGATATTTGTTAATTTTATTCTTATACAGCTCTGAGTCAAGGTTAATTTTTTGTGTATTGGTGGTATGTGGTATTGATGTCGTGTATTATAGTGTCTATTTGTTTTGTGATATAGATTTGCAAAGAATTCAGGCACTAACTTATTTTCAATCTTGAAATAAAGTTTGAGAATTTGCAATTGAAATAGGTCGGTTGTTTTCAGAATTTTTTGAGCTTTGAACAATGGATCTGTATGTGCATTATACCTAGAGAAAGACACTATTCTTACTGCTCTCTTCTGAATTTTCAAAAGTTGACTTGCTTTGTGGCCCCATACTAGCAAGCCATAGTATAATTTTGACTGGATAAGAGTGGTGTATATTTGCTTCAGGATTCGCGGAGAAACAAATTATTTGATGGAATTTAGAGAGCCAGTTGTTCTTGCCATGGAGGTTGCCATGTACTTTATATGATTTGAATATGTCAAATTAGAGTCAAGGATAACTCCTAAATAGTTAAAAGTGTCTACTTTTTCAATATGCTGATTATCAAATTTAAGGTTTATATCAGGAACCTTTTTCTGCCTTGGGTGAAATGTCATGAATTTGGTGGTGCTCGTGATGTCCTGGTCTGACGCTAATCCAAGCACCACCTAGTGGCTTTTCGAGGTACACATCTTGTAACTTGTCATAGGCTGCCATGAATGGGGAAAAATTAATTTTATGGATAGGTTGTAGAGCATATAATGGAAAAGGAAAGGGATGGGGAAGGAGGGTCCTAATCATTGATCTGTCAGATCTATATTATACTAATTGTTACAAATATAACAATTTGCTGTACTGCATTCAGATGTATATTTTTCAATAAGTTTGAATTTTGCATAAGAGGCAAAGCCGTTTTCACTATGTGTATTGAATTTTTAATATTGCTGGGACTGGCATTCGGAAGACTTGGCAGCTGATGACCTATGCATCCCTCTGCAAATGTTAGTTTGTTAGAATTTATGAAGTATCTAGGACGGGATTCACACTCTAGCTTAAAAAAAAAATGTTTGCAATTTAAATAAATAAACATAATGGATTTTAATAATATTAAGCTTTTTAAATGGCACTGTTCACACACACTGTAAAATTAGAAATTTTGAGTTAGCTCAATTGATTGAGTGAGATGGTTGCAAAATTTGTTTGAGCCATGATAGCTTGCCGTTTTGAGTTATGATAATCTTTATGTTGTTATAACTTTCAAACAACGAGCAGTCTGGCTCAAAGGAATTGTGCAACCATCTCACTCAATCAATTAAGCTAACTCAAAATTCAAAATTTACAGTGCAGGAATAAAGTCGCTGGAGTACACATACTGGTGCTGGTCTGTGTGGCTGACACTGGTCTGCCAACGCGAGGTTATCCAATGTGGATTTAATAAAGTTGACTTGACTTGACTTGGTCATGATGGCCGTAAACTCTGATATTTTCACTGCAATAGCCATTCAATTACCAGTAAGGCAGTAACTAGCTACTTTTTCAAAGTGACGTGGCCAACACTGCATATTTGGATGTTAAAATTTGATGATGTTGTTGACACAATATAAAAACAATGCAGATTTCATTTGGATGATTTATTTTATTGCTAACAGTATATAGGCCTACAAACTTTGAAAAAAATAGCAAAACAAGATTCCATAAAATACAAAATCTTGAATACAGATGTGCATGTAGAATAATATGAAAATTGCCCAAAATGACTATTTACAACAAAACTCAACCTTGATTCTGATTTCCTGTGGTTCTAAACACTAAGAGTATCTTTTCACTTTTATCACCGGGAGGTTAGGTGCATCGGCTAACTTTGCATATCAACCAAGTGCCCTGTCCTTACCTACTCAACCATCCCGTTTTTTTATCTACATCTAGCTGTGTAATTATTCTTTAATGTAAAAAGTTTTTAAGTCGCAGATACATTGACAAATTCTACCAAACGCCAAGCACATTCTGCGGGTGTCTCTGCCATTGGGACCTGTTGTTCAGAGACACCTTGTGGACTGAATTTTGCAATTTTGGGACTGGGAAGATAAACGTTTCAGTGTTAGAATATCATATCTACATCAACTAAATTAATCAGGTAGGAATATGTTGATTGGTTTAAAGAGTCTGAATGTTTCTTTTGAATGACATTGGTGCAACACGATAGCACTTTGAATGTCCAGGAAGCAATGCAAGATGGTCAGACAGCAAGGAAACATATTGAGTGAAGTTTAGTGCCCTCTCATTGGTCCACGTATAAAAATATTTGTAAATTGTGAAGATATTGTTGCAAAAAATGTTGTTAGATGAATGAAGTATTTCTCAATTATATGTACATGTAGCCTGTTTTCTAAAAATACAAGTGAAAAAATTAATACACCTGAGGTACACTTTAATTTTAATTGCATTATGCTTATTAAAGGAGATCAGGGTCGGACTGGCCTATGCGGCAGAGTGGCCCATACAAGGTGCCAAAAACAAAAATATATACAGTGTAGAAAATAGCCAAAATGTATATATCTGAGACCAAATGATATTTCAACATTTTATAAGATTAATCCCATCCAATGCAAATGGCAACACATGTAAATTACTTTCAAACTTAATTGATTCATATGAAAGTAGATACAGACACTTTTTTAAGGGTACTTTAATTGTTCACCTTGTTATTAATTTTTGCGGTTTTAATTTTATGTACTTCATTTATGTTTGCATTCCCATTTTACTGTTCTCTTGTATCTTTTAACCAGGCATCATTATCATAATTCTATATTTCTCTTACTATGAAATCATGTATTTCTTGTTTAAATATTATAATTAAGAATATTGGAACTAAGTAATTATTCCAAAAACAGTTTTATCACTGTCATAATAAGGTTTATCTATGCATCTGTCTATCCATTTATCTTTATTCATTTGCAAGAAGTGCCACTGTTTGGGCATCCATGATTTTTTCAAATGTGTAATATTCATCAACAGCAAACTCATACCAATGGCTGCTTTCGAAATAGTATGATGTTTTTATAGCAGTGCCTCCATTGATATCTGCTCCAGTTCCAACGAGGACTCCATTCTCATACACAGACATGACGTTAGTTGAATTGTCCCAAGTTACAGCATAGTGCACCCATTCATTGAGTCTCATTGTGATGTTCTGTTGCTTCCATATTCCAGTTGCCTTATTAGCTAACTCAACCATTAAGATGTCATTAAAGAACCTCAAGATCAAGCAGTTGCTTCTTAAGAATTTCTCTGGTATTATGGAAGACCAAACAGTCTTGTTGGAGACATTCAACCAAAATGCAAATGTGACACCATTGCTGCAAGCTGCCAGACTGTTCCTGCCATAGAAATACATAGAACGGACACGGGGCTGTATGAAGCCACCTCAAGATGAGGTCACCAAATCCGCCATATTGGAACTGCCCTGGGACATGATGTCACAATAGACTAATTATGATGTGACGTCATACCATTGTTATAAGTGACATCACTGTTATTGGTGACGTCACTGTACCATTGTGTCAGGATATAGGGCAGTTCCAAGATGGTGGATTTGGTTGCTTCATCTGCCAGAGCCTCATGTCCGTTCTATGTATTTCTATGGTTCCTGCAGAGTGTGGTTGGAACTGCTAAGAAACCAAGAAAATTAGCGGGTCCAGCTAATGCAAGCGCATTGTTTTTCTTTCCTGTCACTGTTGTCGCAGATGTCCATGAAGCCAAGGGTGCATTGATATTTGGGAGACCTGTACTTGCATCATCACAGCTCTGGTACAAATCAGCCTCTGAAGAAGAAATCACATGATGTTAATAATCTGGAAAAATTCTGAGATGTCAAATTGAGATAAAAAGACAAACTTACAAGGAAGTGCTAGATGTTCTAGCATTTTCCAAAGATATATTTTTTTACTGAATATACACAAAAAAGACTGAATGTGCATTAAAAAAAATAAGCAAAATATCAGAAAAATTCTGAAATTGTCATATTCATTCGACAGTGTTATGTCTTTTAGAGATATATAATACATAAGTACAATTACTGTTTTTAGGAGTGCATCTGGAAATTTCCTTTGAGGGAAGGGTGAATTTAACATAAAAGAAAGGTTGTTGCAATTTAAAGCATTGGCCATTCCCAAATATGTACAACTAAATTAGAATTCATATTTTATTCATTACTTTTGTAGTATCAGAAAAATCCTTGTCAAACTCCAAATTTTTTATTGTTAAAAATGTTTAAGTTTGCAAAAGTTTTTGTTTGAAACATTGACATAAATTCGTCACAAATTTCCGGGAGAATGTCAAACATTTTTGAGAGAATCTCAGAAATTTTTGAGCGACTCTCAGAAATTTTTAAGATAATCTCAGAAATTTTTGAGAGAATCTCAGTAATTTTTAAGAGAATCTCAGAAATTTTTAAGCTTCAGAAATGTTTACCCTCGGCAATGTATACATTGCCGACGGGTATTGTAGTTACTTTGGGAAAATTTGTCCGTCCGGCGGGCGGGCGGGCGGCAGTGGCGTAGCTAGAAATCCAAGAGTGGGGGGGCCAAGGGGGGGCCAGGGTCTGAACTAGGGGGGCCAACCTTTCGCGGATTTTTTGCGACATTTTTGCGGCATTACATGGATAAAAATTGACACAGCATTACAAGCCTTCTTTACGAATGAATTAGCAATTTTGACCGTCTTATCTTTTGCGATTGATAAACAAAATGACCATGCATCTCATACTTACACTAAAATCAGTTTTGACCTAACAAAAAATAATGAAACAGATTCTATGGTTTCGATATTAAAAGTATGACTATGACACCTCATCTATTATCATGATTCACAAAGAGTATCTTTTGCAGTGAAATGGTCCTCTTGTTTGTTTGTTTTTTCATAACTGTCTTTGAAGTTTCCTGCTGAGAATGTGTTCTTTTGATATATTAGATCTAAATTGAAAATTTATGAAAGTCCTTTTGATAGAAATCTACCAACTCCTCAAATAGGCCTACAAGGTAGTAGCAATTTTTGGAAATGAAAGAAATACCAAAAATATAGGGAAATTCCATGCACATATATGAAAAATTAAGCAGTTTGTACAAATCACGCTGGTAAATCAGATCTGTTTTGTTAGAAAACTCTCAAAGGAGCATTATTCTTTAACGGAGCAATGGCCACAGAAAGATTTCCTCAAGACACCCTGATTTTAGATGTTGCATGGAATCTTTAGATACATAGGCATACTGGAAGGGGAGTAGTCACCCTCCCCCCACGAAGTTTGGGACACACTAAGATTCGGGCAAAAAGGCAAAACAATTCGGGCAGATAATTTTAAAAATAAACATAATTAGGGATCAATAGTTTCGAGAGATTTCTTTTGGAATATTACCAAATCTAGATCCTGATATTCAGGCAAAAGTCGCTCACCCCCTAAAAGGCATACTTGCTAGATATATTCAAATAAGGATATCAGCCTCAGAACTTTTCAAAGGGCAACTGTCATTCTAGAGAAAATTGGGTATTTATAATTGAGCGCCAGCGAAGGCCGAAACTTTAGATGGACATGTTCCAGCGACTGTTGCTGCTCCAACAATTTTTTCAAAATTTTCAAATCTCAAATGGGGGGGGCCGATGGGGGGGCCACTTATCCATTTGGGGGGGCCCTGGCCCCCCCAGGCCCCCCCATAGCTCCGCCACTGGCGGGCGGGCGGGCGGGCGGGCGTCCGGATAACGGGCGTCCCACTTGTGTATTGGGAGTAATGCCAAAACTATGGAATATATACTTTTTATTTTTGGGACATTATTATACCTTTTATCCTAGTTGTGCCTTTTAGGGGTTTAATCCACATGAGATTAATACTTTTCTCACAATTATTGAAAAATGTGAAAAAACATTTTTTTGTGTATTGGGTGTCAAGCCAAAAATATGGCATGCATATTCATCATTTTTGGGTAAATATGGTATCTTTTATCCCAGTTGAGCCTTTCATAGGTCTAATCCCCATGACATTAATACTTTTCTCACAATCATTGAAAAAAGTGAAAAATTGTTTTGTTTTTGTTTTTGGGACAGAACTAAAAAACTGCAGTACTTTTGACATTGAAATTTGCATATTGTATGTATTAAATACCCAAGATGTGTTTTTTGTGGGTCTAAATTCTCTGAGAAAGTTGAACGGATGACAATTTACCAAAAATATGATAAAATACTATTATTTTTAACTAGTATGATTCAGTCAATTTTGAAGTTAAATCTATGAAATTTTCCAATCAGGTGTCTAACTTATGCCTCTTTAAAAATCTCTAATCAGTTGGAATGTTGGTCCTATGAATTTTTATAAAAACCCAAAAATTCGAAAAAATCCCAATTTTCCAACATTTCTGCGTGAAAAGCCAAATGGTAATGGGTAAGTTAGTTAACTTTAGGTCTTATTGTAGTTAGACACACTATTGACTAATATTCACAGCCATTTCATGAGTTCTTGCAATTCTTTCCGTTGAAATGTATGATTGAAAAAATGCAAAAAATCATTAAAATGTCTATTTACTATCCATTTCCTTCTGATGTCATACCAGTCGTTGACCTTTTTTTGTCAGAATAAACCTGACATGTTTCATATCATCATCATGCTGATTTTGAACAATATGAACATTTTTATTCGCAGCAGAGGTCAATATTAACAAAATGAGATAAATATTAAGGATTTTCAGATAATCATATATCAGTAAATATTGGCCCTGGTCAATCAAATTCGCCACAATAATGTCAAAATTTGAATTTTTTCTACCTCTCCTCATGAAATATTATCAATAGGAAATATATAAATTTTATATATAATTATGACTTTCAAAGCATTAATTAAGCATAATCAAAAACATGCTTTTGTGTGTTAATATTTTATAATATTGACACTAAATCTTTAACTCCCAATTATTATAACTTTATGGTTAATATCTAAACTCAGTGATGTAAATTTTAGAAGATAAATTAATCTCAGCCCCTTTTATTTAGTTGTTTGCATGAAAATTAAATGTGAATGAATCAGACAGATTGGCTTTTGTTGAATGGAGCACTGGAGAAGTCTTGATTATGTAATGTTATGTCACAGGGTAATTGTCTTCCCTGCTAATCCTTTGACAAGAAATCTTAAACTCTCAATTCTAACTTAATGGTTTAAATCTAACCTCAGTTATGTACATTTTAACATATGTAGTACTGTCAGCTTACTTTTATTTTGGTCTTTAATGAAAATTAAATATGAACATATAAGACAGACTGGCAATAAGACCACTATGTATATATAGAGGGTTATTAAAGAAAATTACTTGGCATGCAACCCCCATTTCTGCAAATTTCAGTGTGTAATTTTACATTTTAAGACATTATTGGATAAATCTGTCTTTTAATTCATTCTAAAACTCACACCAATTGTATTTTTAGCATTTTAAAGAAATATTGTTTACGGGGTAAAAGTGTCATCATTGGAAGGGGTCCAGTTTTTGTTGAATGGGCCTGGAGACACTATGTCTGTGCTTCATTGTACCCCTCCCCTCAAGACATTCATGTTATGTAACATTGTGTCACTAATCCTCTCCAGTGATCAAAGCTAGGAACAAAGGAGCACAAAAGCAGTGCACAGCACCCTCAACTTTTTGACAAATTTTCTTTTTTCCTAGAAATATGTCCAAACTGCATTGACACCAATTTTGTAGTTTTATATTGAACAAATAAAGAAATTTCCAATTTGAATAAAAAATTTAGGCCAAGTAGAAGCTGAGATATTACTTTTGTAGCACATGCAGACTGTACACAGAGTTGAGACATGCTTCTTTTGTTTTGTTTTTCTTTACAGCTATTGTTATTCTTCAAAGTTTGACCAGCATTTAAACTTTGTATTAACTAGCAACTTGCTTAGTCTTAACAGATATATCTTCTTTGTGTCCTTGTATTTATTTTTTACCATCATCGCACATGTATCTTGTTGACATTTCTTTGTGAATAAAATAATATATATATATTAAAGTAACTTGTGGTAGGTTATTTTGCTGCTTTTCATGAAATCTGCCCTATATATCACAGAATGAATCCAGAGTGGAGCTAATTTTCCTGTTTATAGTAGGTAATTACAGAATTTTGAAGATCAGAACAAAAGACCTTGTTTGAAGTTTTGAACCAGAAAATTTTTCGGTATTTCAAGTGTCACAAAATTTTAATTGAAACAATGTTCATAATTTTAAGTATACAAATCACTAACATCATGAACGAAGTTGAGCTTAGTTGTGTTAGTACCATATTTTCTCATAATCTAGCAAATACAGCCTTCGGAACAAGGTGATTGTGAGTACAGGTAAAATATTGTTCTAATTTTCTCTTCTTTACCAGAGTCTTATGGGGGCAGTCCTATCTTCAGCTGAATGAGTGGCATCAGGTTGCTTTCGTATTTCGCGATTTTGACAACACCAAGCTTTTCATTGATGGCCAACTGGATAGGCAAACAACAAGTTATGCCACTTGGACAGAAAGAAGGCACAGTTCAATGAAAGTGAGTGTTACTAATTTACCTCGGGAGGCTCGGGTTGCATCAGCTTACACACTCTAAAAAATTTCAGACAAAATTGGTTTTTTAGATTCAAAATGGTTTTTTGAAAAACCACATTTCAATGCAAAAAACCAACATGGATTTTTTTAAAAATCCATGTTGGTTTTGCATTGAAATTTGGTTTTTCAAAAAACCGTTTTGAATCTAAAAAACCAATTTTGTCCCGACATTTTTTAGAGTGCAAGTATATTTGGGCCTGATGCAAGTAGTTGACTTTGGGAAAAGAAGGTATTTTGATCATGGAATTCAAAGAGTGAACGATTTTGCAAATTTGTAATTAGTATTTATATATAATTTGTTTGATCAGCTTTGGGTACGCAGAGCCACAATGGTGGCCTCTGATGCCCCTCGCATGAATTAACTCCCACATAGGCAATAGTTTAAAATTCAACACTAAAATTAGTTCAAGTACATTAAATCCAGTCATAATGGAGAATTTTGGATGCGAAATTGATAAAAAATACTATCCCATTACTAAGAATATGAGATAACATCCATTGAATTATCACAATTTTGTAATATTCAGTATTTTAATTTTTTTTAAATTAAACTTTCCTGCAAAGTAATGCATTGGACTGCCTTCCGACTTCACCATAAACGATCTGGTGTCCTAAAAATTGCAAGAGATGACAAAAGGAGTGCTCAAAATGACCCATTAATTTTTTGAGGTCCAATCATGGCCTGATTTATCTGAGAATATAAGGTCCTGTACTAGCTCTGTATCACTTAAGCTTCGTCTACAAGGTCATCACTAATATTCTGATATTATGCTGGTTGTTGAATCCATTTTTGCAGGTTTCAGATAACCTAAAGGTCAATGTGGCCTGATTTTAGGCAAATTCATCCCAATTTTACTTGAAAGTGCAAATAAATACGATTTTAATTGTGTTGAAATGGGGTAACCGGCATATATCAGCTCTCGAAACATGCAAATGTGATACCGAGGCCCCCAAATGTTGCGGTTACAAACACACGTCTGCATGACAATTGGGAGGGGATTTGATTTCACAAAATAATCGAAAACTATTATTGTCTAATGCAAAAAAATTAAATTGTCTGAGAAACCATTCTGCATTATTTCTTCAACCTGTTAACTGAGGGACAACCAATGATGGATTCAGGAAGGGGCTGTAGGGGGGCCCCATGCCCTCCTAAACAATCATGATAAGAAGCGTCATTTTAAGCAAAATATTGGCCTACGGTTGTCATAATGAGGGCCCATGAATATCTGGGTCTTTTTGGTGTACCATTTATAAATCTGAGGGGCACATTTCTTCATTGTTGATTGTGTTTGCCTCATAAATTTAGGCCTAATTGATGATTGTTTTTTATTTTTATCACTCACGCAATGCAATTTTGAACCTCATTTTGATAATTCAGATTTTTTAAGGTTGCTGGTGTGCCCCCTCAGGTAGTGGGCCCCAGGGCATTGCCCTCTGGCCCATAGGGCCAGTCCGCCCCAATCTGGAATCCCCCGGTCGATGAATGACCTTAGGTAGCTAGTACTGCTTTCTGTGATTTGATTGGTCGAGAAAACAATGTAATCAACATCCGCTCATTCACAATAGCTTAAATTTGTGACATCAGCCACTACATGCTTGTCCACTGATATTTGGACAGGAACGAGTCAGGTCCGCTCCTGTGCCAAGCTGTCTGTCTGACTATTCACCTGACTATCAGCAAACTCTACATAATATTATGACTATCCTTTTTCTTCTTTCTTCTTCTTACTGGATTTACCTCCTGTGTGAGGAGCATCCCTAATGAGGGTCAAGTCATGGTACCGAATATGTATCGTTCTGCCTGGATAGTGCATCAATGATGAATTTGAGTGTACCATGTTATATTTGATTCAACGCATTTTGCTTTCAGGTCGGTTGTGAAGTGGGCTTGGTGCATGCTGCAAGAGTGACTTTTGACCAACTCCAAATCTGGGATTATGCAAAGTCAGATGAAGAAATTGCTCATGTCTACAATTTCGGAGAGTGAGAAACATGGAGGACAGTCGAATTGTTGTTGTACATACTGTAAAAATGTTCATCGTTGATAAATATAAAAACTGTTGCAGCCTTTATAAGACAAAATAAATGAAAATTACCTGTAAATTGAAGAAAATAAAAACTCATTATCTGCTTGTGATAAGATTTTCAGTGTTTTTATTCTTTTTTATAAAACAATTTTTCAGTAAACCTTAGGGGAGACTGGGGTAAGTTGTGCCAGCCACTGATGGGACAGAATCAAGAACCAAGTGAAGAA
Organism: Platynereis dumerilii; assembly: GCA_026936325.1. Lineage (NCBI taxonomy): Eukaryota > Metazoa > Annelida > Polychaeta > Phyllodocida > Nereididae > Platynereis > Platynereis dumerilii. Next base: position 878,405 of record JAPTHN010000049.1, on the reverse strand, counting down.
GGTGAAGAAGGTGATTCCGTATATTTACCCTGTCTCCTGTCTACAAGTGGACTGCTCTTGCATTGCCAGAGATCAGAACATATGCTGTCTTGTGTTGCCGCCTAGTGACTAGTGAGCTATTCCGCGAGCTCCTGCGAGCGTCCACCTACTTTCGACCAGAGGAACACGCACAATTTTGTCTGGGAGACACCGGGGCTGTTTCTGAGTGTGCTGATGGCCTTGTCTACTTCCTTAGAGAATGTGATTGCCGAGTCTGACTCTGGTATACATCAATGTTGAATAGAAATTTTGTGAATGTGCAATGAAATTGGAACTATTTCTTGGGACAGCAATGCTGTAGCATAGAAAATCAACTTTTGTGCCAGGTGGCAGCAGCATGCAGTTCTCATTTTCACCAGACTGCCCTGTCTCTTTGGGTTGAGAGGCTTACACAGTCCCTTGGAACTGACAACTGCATGCTGCTGCCACCTGGCATAAAGTTAGTTTTGTTGCTGTAGCATTGCTGCCAAGGAAAAGTTCAAATCTTATTGCACATTCACACATTTTCCGTTCAATATTTAGGTAAACTCAAGTCGGACAGGGCAATCACATGCATTCTCTAAGGAAGTAGACAAGCCCATCAGCATTCTCAGATTCAGAGAAACAGTCCTGGCTTCTTCCAGATTAAAGTTGTGCGAATTCCTCACACTCAGTTTCTGTTGACGGCTTGCTGGTGCTGACAGAATTGTAAACAAGGTGGCAACACCTGACAGCATACATGTTCTACCGAGGTTGTAATTTACACATAATATTATTGTCTATATTGTGGCCTAGTTGTGCCTTTTGATGGTGTGATTGATGAATATTTGATACTTTTTGAAAAATTAAGAATTTTTTTTAAATTCTTGGCCATGACTCAGCCACTTTAGCATATGCACATGGCACCCAGAGAATCTACCCTAGACGATTCACTCCATTGTCATACTTTATCATAAGATTTTGCGTCAGAGCGTCATAGCCAATCAGCGAGCAGCTGAAATACTAGTATTTCTATTAACTTCAAATCTTTACCGGCAATTTGCGAAGCAACTATTAACTCCTCAGAGACGTATGACATGTCATCTACTCATATAAGAATCACATATGTAACCCCTACGGGAATGTGCGAAACAGCGAAATCAGCCTCATTTGCATAACATGCTTGAAGGCCTGTTTATTGGTCAGCTTTGTGGGCGTGTCTGACTCAGTCACTGTTCAAAGGCTTTGCTGAAGTGGCACATGCATAAAATTTGGCCCAGATATAGTCTATATATGTCATATATATATGCTAGCCTGTCATTGAAGGATATTTAATACTTTTTAAGATATATAAAAAAATATTAATTTTTTTTTCATTTATGGCCAAACAGTCAGTCGTAGTAGAATGTTCATAATATGGTTTAGTTGAGTCTTTTGATGGCCTGATTGATGGATATACTATACTTTATGAAATATTAAGAAAAAATTTGTTGAATATTTTTTCCTTCCCGATCAAAGATTCATCCAAAATTGCATATATATGTACATGGTGATGATATTTGATACATCATAGCCTATATGCTTTAGTTGTGTTTTGCTTCTTGTAATCCCTATTTACACTGTAATTGAAAAAAAAGAAGAAAGAATTAGAGTTTGTCCATAGGTACATGTAATGTACTTGGTGTGGAAAAATAAAAGATATCTAAATCATGCAGCTCTTCTTCCTTCACCTGTCACACTTCTACGACTTAAACAAAAATCTGAGATGTTCTAAAATTAAAGCTATAAAGCAATTTAAATGCAGCTAACCGATTACTGAAAATATTTACCAAGTTGTTTTCACATTAATAAACCTATAACTCTATTCTGACATTGTTGGTAGATTTCCCTAAAAGGAGTAAAAGAGGCAAGAAAACCCATTTGCGGTCACGAGAAAAGGGAATATCTTATCAACAGTTTTGGGGTTCTGTACATTTGTTGCCCTCATTTATGATTTTGCTGAAATTTTAAATGTGGGGCAGCTGCAGGAAGAAGAGGTGTAGTGTCCCCCCCCCCATGACGGAATTCCACATTCACTGAAATTGTGAAGTTGTTCACTGAAGGTTTGCTGAAGGTTTGCTGCTTTGCAGCCTATGTTTTAACAAAGCAAGCAGTGCTGGGCAATGTGGGCAAGACTATGTAGTAACGTTGTAACAGAAGAAACTTTAATGAGGTCTCCAAAGCAGTTTCAAAGAGCACTGATTGGCCAATTGACAACTGGATGAAGTGGGATGGCTCAGAACCGACAGAACCTTTGGAGAAAATATGCACCTTCTGAATAGTACAACAGAAGTGCAGGATTTCACCATAGAGCTATGAGGGTTAAGTTATAGATCCATGATTTCACAGACCAGACCTGTTATATATTAGGCCTACAAGTCCAAAACACAGAGATACATTGGAAGCACGCATCAAAATACTTACTTTGGATGCCACCCTGAGAAATATTGTCAAAGGAATATTGCCTGAGCCAGATGTGACTGTGTGTGACTTTTTAAAAATTGGTTGGGAACAAGATCATTGAGATATGGTCAAAAAGTCACAATTTACCCTCAAATTTAAGCGGAAATATCACGCCAAGACTTAATATTGGGAATATCTCTGTAGACTACTCCTGATTGCGCCACTGATCTGGCACTCCTCTATCTAATTTCCGTTTGTTCAATTTGGTGTCAAGATCAGGAGATCGTTTCCCAGATCATATTATGAGTTATATATATAAACTGACATCCTTTGATACACTTCACAACAGAAACAGAGTTTTCTGGCAAAAGGGAAATCCGTATAATACATTCACAAGATTATACAAAACATGTATCTGTCCAATACTTGACTATGGTAGCGAAATTTGGGGAGCCCAGAAATACCCAAAAAATAGATCAGATTCAAAATCGAGCAATTAGGGCATATTTGGGGGTTCATAAGTTTGCACCTATTGTTGGTATTCAGGGTGATATGGGATGGACCAGTAGTTTAGTCAGAAGACAATCAAGTATGGTGAGACACTGGCACCACCTGTTGAAATTAGATCAAAATAGAATTACAAAAACGATTTTTATGTGGGACAGGGAACAGACCTCCAATGGATGGGCCTCGGATATAAGGGCATTATTCGAACTTATTGGTAGACAAGACGTATATGAAAGAATAATTGCCCTGTCACCTGAAGTTGCATGGGCTAGTCTATTTGAGAAAGAATGTGCATGAACGCTGGGTAATTTCTGTGCAGAATACGCCGAAGCTCAGAACTTATGAAATTTTTAAGAGGCAGTTTAGAGTCGAAGAATATGCCCATTTACGTAATAGGAAGCAGCGCTCTCTGCTGTCCCAACTGAGACTAGGTATCCTCCCCCTTGAAATAGAAACTGGTAGGTGGAAGAGTATTGATGAACAAAACAGATTATGTAAATTATGTTCCGATGACCAGGTTGAAAATGAATACCATTTCGGCATTTCCTCTTTGGATGCCCTTTCTACTCTGTTCTTAGGTGTAATTATTTTAGTAACATCAATACCACCTTTGATGAAATGCTTACGATGAATGCTCAGGAAAAATGGGAACTTGTAATGTGCCCGGATTATATTAGCCATACTGCTAAATTTATATCTTTACTGTATGAAAGAAGGAAGTCTGCCTTGTTTGTATGAATGTTTCAAAACCCACGTTCTCTTTTGTATAACAAACATTAGTATCAATTATTTGTCTCGGTCTGAATGTGTTGAAGAGTGAAATTAGTTTTTGTTTATCGCTGTAAGTAATCCAAGTTAAGCTGAACGACATTTCTTATATTTTCATCCTTTTCATTTAAATTCTTATATTAATTTTTCTTTGAATGAACATATGTATATATATATGAATTATATAAAATCCTTTGATGTTACTAACTTTTTATAAATAATTATTGTTGGCCCACCACTCATAACAGTAAAATATGATACTAAAGTGACTTGTAAGCCCAGTGGGCTGGATGCGGATGTAGATAATTCAATTTAAATTTTAGAATTTTTGATATTGTATTTTCTTAAATTATCCACTGTACGCATATGTCACTTAAATAAACATCTAACAACAGCTTTTTACAAATATGGCTGCCAAAGTCACAGATATAGGTCAAGGTCACTGATGTCAAAACTAATTCAAGTTCTTACAATGATACATAATCCCTGTTAGTTTGGTGATCCTAGTGTAAATACAAGAGGAGTTATCGTGCACACAAGATATTCACAAATATGGCCACCAAGGTCACAGAAGTAGTTCAAGGTCACTCATGTCAGAACTCATTCAAGGTCTTGCTGTCATACACAATCCCTGCTAGTTTCATGATTCCAGGATTAATAGAAATTGAGTTATCTTGTTCACAAGCTTTTCACAAATATGGCCGCCAAGGTCACAGATGTAGGTCAAGGTCACTCATAAGTTATGCCTGGCGAGATGTCAAGGTATTTGATGTATTTGACTCATAGAAAATTTGATCACTGCGCGTATTGGCTTTTGCAAACTATCGCCATTAATATGAGATAAACAATCGGTGTTCTTAACAGCTGGCATTGTGATATCAAGCATTACAAATTTCCAAAAGACTACCAATTGAACATCATCAGGCAGACGAAAGTATCATATTGGTTAGAATACTAACTATATTCTGAAGATTCTACAATTCAGCATAATTTAGCACAAAAAGGTTGAATTTGATCACTGCACAAATTGAGATTGGTCACTGCACATTTCAGATTGATCACTGCACATTTTTGGATCGTGCACGCTTATTTTATACCCTAGATCTGCATTCTTAATGCACTCTGAGCATTGAGACCCAGGTCCCCTGCAGATTGACCATTGAACTGTACAGTTCAATGGATTGAGTTGTTGTTGTTGTTTGGTTTTCCCTGGGCTCCGAAGAGGGAGGGAGGGGCCACTGTCGATGACTGGCCCTTGGGTGTTATGTATTTCGTCCGGTCTGGATGTGTGGTCTGTAAGTGAGAGATTCAAATGTCAGATTTTGTGACACTGTATTCAATGTTCTGGGTTAGGAACCAGTGACATTTAATTGTAGTCAATAAAGTCAATATTTTAACAGGAATATGTTCCAGTATGAATGATATGATCACAATGTCATAAGCACACAGAAAAGTTAATATTTGGACATAAGCAGGAGGAAGCGTTTCGGCGGATTGACAATGAAGTGCAGTTCAATAATTTACACCAGATGGCAGTAATTGTCTTATTCCAGTGGCTCCATCTTGTGTGCTGTCATTGGCCATTGGATTTTACCTGCTTCCCTTTGTCTTGCATCTTGTTTTGGGTTGCAGAAGCACAAGAGCAGATGCCGTTTTGGTAAATTCCAATAGTCAGGTGAGTAGCATGCAAACTAAAAGATATAGATAAGTTAACCTTGTACCACATGATTGGGAAAGGTGATCTTAGAGGGGCAATGCATCATTGGGCCAATGGGACTTACTGCTTACAGTCACACTGAAAATGAAGTTCTCTTGAGCATGTTGAGCCATGCGCTTGCAAGCCTTGCATACAGTGGTCCCTGCATCGGGGGGGGGGGGGGATTAGGGCTGAAACGAGTAGAGATTTTTCTACCCGGGTGCTTGACACCTTCTACCCGACCCGTGCCCGGGCACTCGTTGTTTAATGTAAACATACAATTTGCCATGTAGGTCTGGGGACAGTTGGTGAAAAAAAAGGAGATTTATTGCTAAGTAACAGGATCTGTCATCGAGAGTTATCTGGATAAGGGGTAAACCCACACTTTCAAGGTCATTTGAGGTTATCTGGAGGTGTTTCAGAAACTCAACATTACTAGACTTTTTGAAAACAGGTGGCATGATGAAATACAGGCCCTTTGTGAAAAAGAACGATATCCCGGGCAGACAAATCCGACCCGGGCAAATGCATTACCCTGCCCGTGCTCGGGCACCCGGGAAAAAGTTTCAGCCCTAGGGGGGATCCAGAAAATTCTGGTGGGGTGGTCTATTGGATTATGGCGCCGCGGAACGAATAACCCACGATTTAACGTGACTATAATTTATAAATGCCACTGACTATACTCTTAATAGAATTAGCATAGTCCAGCCTCCTAGACTTATGCATGAGCGCATCGATGCATAGAGTCTAGATCCATCCAATACACAATAGTAGGGATGATTTGGTGTTTACGAAAAGTAGTTTGTCAGACCAACTGGTCAGCCAAAAATCATGTACTGGGGAAATAAAGATTTATTTATATGTACAACCACACTAATGCAACAACATCAGAGTATAAACTTTGCACTTATTACAGGTATATTATACCAGAAAATCCACCAAGGAACTAATTAAGACTGTAATATCATAGAACTATTTCTGGGCCCTTCACTTCCTGTCGATTTGTATCTATCACTACACCTTGCACATGCCCAGAACAGTGCTGGCAAATTATATGTTTACCTTCAGCGAACGGGCGGCGGGCGGATAGATCACTTCCTGGCCAGCACTCGGCCTCTATTGAATGTACATGGATGAAATTTGGTACATATATATAGCCTGTATAAACTAGTTGTGCCTTTTGATCTAAGGAATAGATATTCTATACTTTTTGAAATAATTAGAAAAATACACGAATTATGTTTTATTCGTTTCCGGGCCAGGACTCAGTCACAATAGCATGTGCATGGATGAAATTTGGTACAGATGTGGCCGATATGGTCTAGTTGTGCCTTTTGATGGTCTCATTGATGGATATACTATATTTTTTGAAAAAGTGAGAAAAAATATAAAATATATATTCTTTTGTTCTTGGGCTTAGACTCGGTTACTCTTACATCATTTGCATGTACATGGATAAAATGTGGTACACATATGGCGTATAAGGTCCAGTTGTGCCTTTTGAAAGGTCTGATGGAGAATGTTATATACTTTTTGAAATATTGAAAAAATAATAGTAATTAATTTTTTGTTTCTGGCTCAAGACTCAGTCACTATTGCATGTACATCAAGACTCAGTCAATATTGCATGTACATTGATAAGGTTTAGTAGACATATGGCTTATATGGTCTAGTGCTGCCTTTTCATTGTCTGGCTAATAGATATTCAATACGTTTTGTAATATTAAGAAAAAATACATTACCAATATTTTTTTTTCATATTCGAGCCAAAACTTGCCAACGATTGCATATAGAGCAATGACATTTTCTACACATTTCACCTATGCAAAGGATCTAAGGATCAATATCATATAATTTGTTTTGTCCAAAAAAATGTCTTTACAAAATTATTAGTCAAAATTAAGTCTTGCGTTTCGTTTGCTGTGAGTGTATACATAAATTTTATACATTTAATGGGTCTTCATCAGATCTACAGATATTGTGCATCATGGCACTACGAATTGGTTTGACGTCATTCGGTAGGTCTCCCAGTCGGAAATCCTTAAAAAATGCTCTGAGATAAAGTCATATCTGTCAGTTTTAACCCAGTATTTTAAGCTATGATAGTACCGAAAATCATACACAGAAGATTTCAAAAATTGACAGATTTTCCAAATTTGTTTACATATTTTTGCCATTGGGTCATTCCTCAATAACTGAGACAAAACTGTCACTGTTGTTACTGTAAAAGTTAAAAAACACAATTGACTCAAATTAAAACCAGTGACCAAATTAATAATTGTTGAAATATATCCCATTGAAATAAGAATTTCATTTGATTTTCTGCAACCATCCATTACTGTTGTTGCCATTGGACACCAGTGTTAACCATTTTTGAGTAACACCAGTGACGGTAACACCAGTGACAATATGCTCTGAAATACCAATTGCTCCCACAGTGATGCAATGATTTGAACAGGTGTTGCCAAAGATTGATCCCTGTAAACAGGAAATATCTTATGACTGAGGCAGTTTTTTGAAAATTCCACAATTATAGACCATTTTTGGGGGTAACACCAGTGACACAGAAAAAGAATACTCTTAATTTCAACTCACCGTAGAGCCACCCTGCCTACTAAAAACATATATGTGCCAAAAATTGCAGTTATCATGGATGGCTGTCCATCAGGAGAAGCCCCCTGGTGCATTAGACCAAAGATGGGAGAGAGCATTCCCTTTACAACCATGCGTTATTTAATGAGTAACACCAGTGACATGTTTTCTGGTGAAAAGGTCATTTTGTTATCCACAGTATACACAGAAGAGGAAAAATTCAGTCGGTCTTGGTATACAAGTATGTGGAGTAATAGTCCTGAGATTTAGACCCACCACAAATATTTACATTGATTTGACATGGCCAAAAACGTATGATAATTGACAGAAGAATTTTCTGTGACACCACTTTTTGGCTATATTTTGGATATTGTGAAGGGTGCGCAATATAATAAGCAGTAGCTGATAATTTCCATTTGACAATGAAAATAACTTCTTTAAAAGAGGGGAAAGGCATATGATTAGAAACAAAATCCTAATATTATGATTTTGATGTAAACAGCTTGAGTGACACAAAAAACTCAGTTACTGTGGAATGACCCATTACTATGATACCTCCACAATTTTATTGTTCAAGTATTCTCAAAACGTGTTTGAAAGAAATATGTGCCATTCTAATGAAAATTGTAGGTATAACCAGAAATTTTATAAATATTTCTGGGCCAAAATCACTCTAAATTTAAGGGTAAAAAAGGTGAACATAACTTGCATGTGTGAGCCACCCCATATGGCACAAATATACAATGCTGAAGCCATTTCATGGTGCCTGATTATTGCCAGAGAACTCTACTTTGTATAAAAGATGAAAAATGTGGATCATTCTTGCACTGGAGGCGTCTACACTACCAATTCGTACGCTTACAACTGACACCGAATACAAATGGCTACACAGCTACAGCTTTATGACAAATTACAACATGGCCATGGAAATAACCTGGCTGATGCCTGAAACAGTATTCTTGACAATAAAGGTCAATTGATTGTTTTTTCTCCACATAAGTTAGACTTTTGAGAGACAAGCCATCAAGTCAGAAAAGTGTCATTTCTCTGAGAACGTCCGACACCATGACATTTTGCCTCGTACCTCAGCTCCTATTGCACTTTGAGCTTTGTTTGATGGCTCTTTTGAGAGCCCTACCACAGGGTCTCATGTCTGCTTAACACTGAAATAGCTAAGGTTTATTGGTAAAATCAAATCAGTTTATATTTTTTCATTTATTTATTTATTTTTTTTTTATTATTATTTTTTTTAAATATAGCGCAAAACTTTTATTAATATAGCGCAAAACTTTTATTGGTAGGGCTACACAAGCTGCTAAACATGTTCAAGTGTCTGATCTGTACGTCCGATTTTTTTAACGAAACACGAAATGCTGCACATGCAGGTGCATTTGGAAGAAATCATGTATATTCTTCAAATTTTGACTCAAATGGTACGAAGAGCTTAAATATGGTAAAACTGAGGTACAGTTATCGTGGTTATAGGCCTAGAAGGCACCACTTGTGGCATGTTTAACACTTTTTAGCTAGCCATAGGCATTGCTATTGGAATGGGTGAGGAGCGTATTGGATTCTGAAACAATAAACAAAATCATGAAACCATGGAACCATGAAACCATACTTGCCCTAGCGGAGAGCCAGTTCGCTAGAACCGGCACTCGCATTTGACGCTTCACACTGATAGGGTGCAAGGATATCTGCCCTCTGACTCATGTAAACAGTGTACACCTCCGAAGAAATAGTCCTGTGGCACCTGTTAGTTTTCCTGACAGGGAAGAACGGTTGATGTTAAGCCATCCCCAGATTAACTGTGGAAGTCCTACTGACACTGGAAACACTGTGCACAGGCAAGTGTTGACACCTCGCATGACAATTTGAAGCGTCAGCCAGCAATGCTGGCCCAGCATGGTTGACTTGTTAACAAAGTTTAAGAATGGCGGCCGTTGCAACGGTTCCAGACCTTTCAGAATGCTGGCCATATAGGAGTGTATTCCCTCTGAGAATTCGAGAATTCTAGCAAGTGCGAGTTTGCCATGAAACCATGAACCAAATCAAGCTAGGTGGCAGCACTGTATGTATGCAAAATAGCCCTCTGGTGGAAAGGGCTTGCAGTATCTTGAGTTATTCCCTGACAGGTATAACAGCAATATAGCTCAATTACCTTTCAAGAGTGTAATTAGATACAATACAATGCATTGGTTTTCCAGTGTCAATATGGTTAAGGTGTGAACTTGAAATGCAATTATCCAGCAATGGCCATTGACATGGTTTGATGTCTATGTCAGCTGAATGTTAGTTGTAACTGGGCTAGTGTACAATGCCGATTTAAAATACTTGTATTCAACTGTGTAAACTTAATCCTGACCTTTGGAAGTTCATATTTATAGTCAATCATCACACAAAGAGCTCCTTGGTGAGAAAAATATAGACCTTTGTGTGATGATTGACTATTTATAGGTTATTTCATGGCTTGGACCTGTATTTCCCTGATATTTTCACCCGAGACCCGCAGGCCCTCTTCATTGTTTCATAAGAGACTTACTTGTCAAAAAGCAGGATTTGCGAGATCGCCGATCGCCGAAATAAGTGCCGTACGGCAAAAATAAAGAAAGCAGGATACATGTTGACCTTCCAAATCGATAGACCTATTGTTTTACTACATGCCAGTTTTTTCCCCAATGAAATTCGAGCATTTTTAAGCGTTCTGATGTCCAAAACATGAGCTGATGCAGCTGACTTTTTTTCCAGCTTTCTGCTTTGTTGACAGTGCCATGCATATTGTGACGTCGTGACGTCATGGTAACGTCATCGCTCAGGCCTGCTCTGATTGGTTGAATCTCGTATATCCCTGTCAAGCTAATTAATTTTTCATATTTCCCTCTTCAGCTCATTAAGTCTGTATTTTCCCTCGTATTTTCCCTCTTCTGGTTGTATTCACCAGGGAAAAAGCTCAGTATCAGGGAGAAATGTTGCTAGACATGGGATAAACATACTAATATTCAAATTTAACAACTCTGAATATAGATACTCTGCATGGTTAAATTGCTAAGTGAGTCAATTGTAACATAGGCCTAAAGGATAATTATACAATAACATTTTTTTGGAGGGCATTATGGGGTATTAATATAACAATAACATGACCTGTGGAGGGCGTTATGGGCGGTTGACAGCCCAAGGGCTTGCTTGTCAGCCCTACGATTTCTTGTCAGCCCGAGGAACGAGGGCTGACAATGGTAGGGCTGACAAGCAAGCCCAAGGGCTGTCAACCACCCATAATGCCCGACACAGGTCATGATATTACTATTATCATTACCTCTTACTCAAACAATTCACTTGCAATAAAATTTTTCAGAACTTCCCGATTACATAGCTTTAAAATCACAATAAATGTATGCACTTTGATGTCCTTATCAGCGCTTGTGTATTGTACTGTATTCAACATCTTGTGCAAATTTCAGTGTCATCAGGTAAATAGGGACTCAGAAAAAAAGAAATAACCAACACTGAGTCAGTAAGATTTCAACAAAACTTGTGACGCTTGCATGCCCTTGAAAATGGTGACGTCACGATCTATTTATAGATTCAGATGCTCATGGTTGCTAGGCAGCATGAGTCATGACGTCATCACAGGGCTGACAATACCATTGTCGGCCCCCAAAATCATTGTCGGCCCTCAAAATCATTGTCGGCCCTGCAAATGAGGGCGTTATGGGTGGTTGTTGCATGGGTCATCTAATGACAATACCCTACTTATCTCATAGCTTAGGTGATGATAATCAGTTATGGCCAGAGGGCAGAAATCATTAACTTAATGCACGAGCCGCTAGGCGAGGGCATTAAATGATTGTTGCCCGAGGGCCATAACTGATTAATACCCCATAATGCCCGACAAGTAAAATGTTATTATCATTATTATATACTTTTTAAAAATTGTTTTTCAACTTCCCAAATTTTTATGAAGTACACTGCCATGGTTTTTCTTCCCCAAACCCCTGCAGATTTATAAAAAACTGGCATTATCATCTAGTGATTAAATAAAATCATGAAAAACGAAGCTGTGATGGATAAATCTAGCCTAAAACTTACATTTTTAGTCCATTTTGTCACTTTTCGCGCTGCGTTTTTCGATCTGACGCTGTTATTTTTGCAGATAGAGCAAATCTAGGGCTTTTTCTGTTATCTGTGACTCACTGCAGTGTTTGTAGGTTTTTGAATTTTGCAAATCGGACCATTTTTCACTGATTTCTAGCCAAATCTGACAATGTCTGACAGAATTTTTTATTCCTCATGTCAACAACGTCACCATGACGTCACGTCTGGTGACGTTACGATGCTTATAATACACAGAGGGCACCACTTGCCCATGTGTTAATCACATTATGGCCCCCATGTGTTAACCACATTATGGCCCTCCATGAATTATGCCATATGAAGGCCCTGAAAAAAACAGTTAACGGCCTATTTAATGCATGGGCAAGTATATAATAATTGGTCAATAACGTTTTTTTGGAGGGCATTATGGGGTATTAATCAGTTATGGCCTGAGGGCAGAAATCATTAACTTAATGCCCGAGCCGCTAGGCGAGGGCATTAAATGATTTCTGCCCGAGGGCCATAACTGATTAATACCCCATAATGCCCGACAACAAAATGTTATTATCATTATTATCATTTTGAACACAATCCATATCCAAGAAGAAAGTTACCTTTTTTTTAAATTCATTAACGCCCGCTCCGTTTTCGCGTTCTCACGCTCTTGTTATTGAATCTAGAGCAAAACCGATTACATAACAGTGTTCTCCTCTTTATGGAGATAATTTTAGGCTTTTAAATTTTTCAATTCTGACCATTTTTGGCCGTTTTAGCCCTGAAAAATCAACAACATCACCATGACGTCACTTCTGATGACGTCACAATACACCAGGTGGCGTTTTCGCGGGCGTTAACGGCCATTATTATATACTTGACCATGCATTAAATAGGCCGTTAACTGTTTTTTTCAGGGCCTTCATATGGCATAATTCATGCAGGGCCATAATGTTATTAACACATGGGGGCCATAATGTGATTAACACATGGGCAAGTGGTGCCCTCTGTGTATTATAAGCATCGTGACGTCACCAGACGTGACGTCATGGTGACGTTGTTGACATGAGGAATAAAAAATTTTGTCAGACATTTGGCTAGAAATCAGTGAAAAATGGTCCGATTTGCAAAATTCAAAAGCCTACAAACACTGCAGTGAGGCGCAGATAACAGAAAAAGCCCTAGATTTGCTCTATCTGCAAAAATAACAGCGTCAGATCGAAAAACGCAGCGCGAAAAGTGACGAAATGGACTAAAAATGTAAGTTTTAGGCTAGATTTATCCATCACAGCTTCTTTTTTCATGATTTTATTTAATCACTACATGATAATGCCAGTTTAACTAAATCTGCGGGGTTTGGAGAAAAACCATGGCAGTGCACTTCATAAAAATTTGGGAAGTTGAAAAACAATTTTTAAAAGGTATATAATAATGATAATAACATTTTACTTGTCGGGCATTATGGGGTATTAATCAGTTATGGCCCTCGGGCAAAAATCATTTAATGCCCTCGCCTGGCGGCTCGTGCATTAAGTTAATGATTTCTGCCCTCTGGCCATAACTGATTAATACCCCATAATGCCCTCCAAAAAAATGTTATTGTATAATTAACGCCCGCGAACTGGGCGTTAATGGCCAGACAATGCCCTCTAAAATGATAATAATGGATATTATCCCATGTCTAGGCACATTTTCTCCCCGATACTGTGATTTTCCCTGGGCAATACAGCAGGGAAAAAGTCAGTATCGGGGAGAAAAAGCAGTATAATGTCACCTGACCAGTATACTCCCTAATTTGCCAGGGAATATACTGAAAACAGCCAATGAGAGAGCTGCATTTAGACACACAAAAATTCAAATTCAGTATAGCGTCACAATCTCTGTTGCTGCTCATCATCTTTTCTTGTAATTTTGCAAGCACAAAAATCGGCGTCTCTTTTGCAATTTGTAAGGGATGTATTGAGGTTAGAAAGAAGCGGTTTGAAGCATTAGATCCAGAAGAAAATAGTGCATTAGACTTACACAGTTTTAACTTTCTATTTTGTATAGAAAAATGTCGAATGCGATTTTCGTAAAACTTGTTTAATTTTTCTGAAATGACTTAGTTGTACAAATACTGATTTATATAAATTTCCATCGTGATGAGGACCCCTTTTTATTTTCTAATATTGTTTTGGACAATGTTTCACAACACATGAGTAAGTTATAGCAAAAAATTCGGTTTTTTGGTATAGTTTCAGCACTGTGGTTCATTTATTTCGGAAACGTTTTTCTGCATTCCACTTCCGTTTTATTTTATTTCTCTGAATCTAATCATCCCAGATGTATAAAAATTAGCAGCTAATGTTATAAATATAGTATAGATATCAAATCCAAAATTTCAAGACGATATCTCCAAAACTCTTGCCACCAAAAAATTAAAACTGAAACAAGAATTTTTAGTTCTAGCGTGAAATTACAGATTTAAGTCAATGTATTTTAAAGTTCCATGGCCGTTTAATTTTGTATCTCTAGAGGTTATTGATCCAAAATTTCACGTCAATATCTTAAGAACTCTTGAAAATGTGCCTAGACATGGGATAAAAAGGTCATGCCATGGGTAGGTGCAGTACATCCCCGTATACTCCCCTCGACCCCAGTATATTCCCTCGACCCTTCGGGTCTCGGGAATATACTGGGGTCTCTGGGAGTATACCGGGGATGTACTGCACCTACCCATGGTATAACCTCATACTACGCATACATATCACAATGCAGTGGTTTTGAAAATGATAATTAGTTCCCCTGTTTAATAGCAAGTTAAAACACCCCTGTGGTGCATTGAAACAGCCAATAGCCAGCTTCATAAAACAAGATCAGGAAAGAGAGAGGTAATAGTCTGAAGGTAGGCAAAGTTGGGCCTAATTCAGTATAATTTGTATGAAATTATATCATTGTGAGTTAGTTTTAAATGCCACCCAAAACTGTTCATGACTGAATGCAAGTATACGGAGAAAGGAAGAGCGAGTGAGGGAGGAAGGAAGGGACAGAGGTTGGAAGGAAGGAGGGAGTGAGGAAGGAAGGGGGGAGCGTGGGGGGCTATAGATAGATAGATAGACAGAGCCTTACAGAAAATCAGATATGCAAATAAGAAGTATATAGATATTCTGTCTACAAAGCTCCTAGAGCTTGAAGTGCTTGCATGTTGTTTTTGGAAAATAACACTGAACATAATGATAAAGTGCCATGACTTTATTGATGAAAACATAAAAGTTGTTAAAATCATCTTGATTTAAATTTTCCAAAATTTGGCCTAGTATTACACTTTAATTGTACAACCTTCTTTTCGCTGTGGAATGTGAGTTTTGATTGTATGATATTTTTGGCTTTCATGCATTTTTTTCCTATTTTGCCACATCAACAATTGATTTTGTGGCTAATTTGTTTAAAAAGAAGGGCCCCATAGTTTTAACTTCATGGAAATTCTATCAGTTAACACCAGGGGAAAAGTGGCGCTTGAACCTTCAATCCCATTGGCTGATAGATTTCCCAACCTTGCCTCTGGGTTGAGACACAATCAGGAGTATTTTTGGTGAAATTCAATGTAAGTCTTGAATTGCCCATTGTGACCTTAATATTTCCCTGAAGAGTTATGAAGTTTATACAGGTATTGGCCTGTGGGTATGCATTGGGAAAATGTCTAAAATTCCAAGATGGTGGAAATTTTGGCTGCCAACTTTCTTCATTCTTGAACTGCCCACTATGACCTTAATATTTCCCTCAAATTTATGAAATTTGGTACAGGTATTTTGGCGGATAGGGAACATTTCTTGAAATCCAAGGCCACTCAGGGGCTCAACTAGAGGTTGTGGGGCCCGTAGGAACAGGAAGGCTGGGGGCCCCTACCCGCACCATCGGACGTCATTTAATAGGGCTGGTCATCGGTTGAAAATTTATGTTGGTTTATTGGACAAATCTTCTATTCTTGTTTCAGCTAAATATATCATTGGCTATTGCCTGTCTGATTTATGTGAAATAAGGTAGGCTACCAGGGTAGATTGAAAAGTATGTACTCAATTTAAAAAGTCCACAGATTTCACTAATGTGTCTACACTTGGAAAAGCATAAAAGACTTAGTCAGACTCAGACACAGTTTATTATGCCTATTTAATATTACCTTAGGCCATACCAAATAAATTTTTATGGATGACGGATTTTTTCGAGAAAAAAATGGAGCGAGCGAGCGAATTTTTTTTTTAAATTATTTTTTTAATTAATTTTTGACAGATTTTCAAATGCAAGCGAGCGAACAATTTTTTTTTAAATTTCTAAATTTACTTCGCCCAAGATGCAAATTTTGAGCGAGCGAAAAATTTAAGGTGACTCAAGCGTGGTACACTGCACATATAGTGGAGCAGCAGAAGGCCAAAAAGTGCAATATTTGAGGAGATAGTGATCATCGGAGTAGAACACAAAGTGTCATACACCAAAATTTTCCCCAGAATTTCTACTTTCAGGAATTGACTTTGAAAATTCATGAAACTTATGGCGAAACCAACGGCAACTGTTTCCATGGCAACAAGTCTATCAATTCAGAGAAGGTTATGTACAACATATAATAAAGATGTTGTCTGACTAATTAAACTGTGATAATCAATTCAACCATGCATTATGGTACCACTTGGTGTGGGTCACATATTAGGAAAATATATTTAGTTAAGGTTGTAATCCTGTTGCTATGGTGACCTTTGAATCATAACAAATGTGTGCGAAATTCAATACATCAGGATGCAATCTTTTGTATCAAGCAGAATTAAGATTATATAGATTAACTGTTGTATCATATTGAAAGCCCTTGTTCTCAGCTTTCCAATGATGCCTCACACAAGTATGTAGGTAGTATACTCTTGGAGTTGTGACTGAAAATGTTGCTGAGTATTCATTGTTCGATTCAACAAAATTATGACGTTCGTGGCATTGTTACTGTTTGATCATATATACTACTTACTACAAGATATAAATATACAACAGATTCTACCAAATATTAAACAAATATTATCAAGTTCATGTTACTGACTCCCACAATCGTTTTGAACCCCGTGGTTACCATGGAAACTAACAGGTAAACAAATATGACCTTGACATCATATTGTCTTCTGTTACTACTGGAATTATCTTGTCAAGTAAGTAAAATCAGCTTCATGCTTTGAATATAATTAAGCAAGGCAGGTTTTGTGATCCAAATGTTTGAATTGGTTGTCAAGGACAAGAAACTTGTTGTTTTTTTGCATGGCAACAGAAAGAACACCACCTCCAAAATTCAAGTGAAAATCTTACTTGTCCATGCCCTGCACGGAGGTTTGTGTAACCGAGGGAGGAAGAGCATTCAACTTTATAGGCTATTCTGTTACTATATTGTCTGGTCTTTAAGATCATCGTGGTAGATATCTCAGGCCATGGCTGGTCAGGATACAATCAACATGGCGGCCAAAATGACGGTCATGACAAGAAAATTGGACTGAGTTGCTCACAGTAGCACTACAGAGAGGTTTTCTGGGTTGCGGAGTCCAAATATGTATGAATGAAACCTCTTCCAACATTCTGTTTTGAGATATTCACATCAACCCATGCAATATGGCGGGCATTAAAGGAAAAATGCCTACGCTGCTGAACACCATACAAGTAAAGGTCATGTAGCGCATCAAAATAGGGGTTTCCTATTGTATCACATCCAACTACAGCGCAGACCGCCGACTTTTGGCGCCACCGCAAGCTCCCTTACAGCTGAAGTGAGCTGAGATTAATCAGTCCAGCAGCTGACTTTGCTTCAATCAGCTGAGCTGATAATTTGGCTTGAAGCCACATAAGCTTTTGTCTCCAGATGACAATTAGGTCTTAAGTTGCAGCAGAATAAATTGAACTTAGATACTATGTAATTGCAATTAGGAGGGTCAGAGAAGGCCTAGAGTTGCTTTTATATCTCATGATGGTACTTTGTGGTTCTTGTCTGATAGCACTTCAAAAAATTCTCATCTTAAACAGTTAAGTCACTTGAAGTATGACCAAATGAAAATAACCCACTCCGCCCAGCTGAGCACCTGAGCAGTTGTGGTGGTATTGTTGGCCAGTCTGGCCAAGACATAATTGCAAGGCTGTGATGAAGTTGTCCATAAGGAATGCTATTGGCTAGATTGGGCTATGACAGCTTAGCACAAAATTTGCACATGCTCCATGGCTAGGCAATGGAGTCTGGCAATGGGGTCTCTAGCTTTAACATCATACACTGAGGACAGGTGATTCATACAGAGGAAGTGCAAGAGCTGTAAGTGTTTGCAGTGTCCAGTTATTTAGTAAAGCAACAAATTCAAGAATGGCAAATTATTTTTTGTCCCAAAACATCCATATTAAGAAGGGCTGATAGGATGCTTGGGGCTTTACATCCCGTATTTATGCACTGCTAGCAATTATTAGGACAGGAAGAGGACACAGCAATGAGCAAAGGATGGTTGAAACAGCCATCCAACATAGGATGACCCCGTCACCCGGCAAGAGCTGGATCAGGACCCCGGACCCAGCAAATCGAAACCCAGCACACTACCACATAACCAACACTCCTCCATCCTTTACGAAGGTACCATCAACCAAACCTGTGACATTGTACCTGGGTTTTTAGCATGCCACTGCTGATTTTGTTTCGACATGCATGGTTTGTGGTTATGGCGCTGATGGTATTTATATAGCAATGCTGCAATGGACATATTTTCCAACATTCGAGCATATTTTGAGGCATTGGAGCATTCCTAAACTAAGATGCATCGATGAAGGAGGCTGATACACTGAGGAAGTAGGGGTGATGCCATGGTGGTGCGTCGATCTGAGCAGGTCTAATCTCCTCTCCTGCCTTTATCATTGTTTCACATCCATTAATACGCATCAAGGCCCATAGTGTCACAGCAGTGACATTCGTGCGCTTAACAAATTTGGCTCCTTGTGACAAACAGAAAGACCAACTGGGGTCAGGGCTTTTTGACGCCACATGTCCCCAAAACCATCTGCATCATTGTTGACCATTTGAGATCATTAAACATGCCGTTTAGTCGGTACTCTAGTTTGCCTCGTGACAGGATACACCCCCTGCCACGTTTTCCCATTCCCATGATATAAATTATCCCCTTCGTCCCCCTCCTCCCAATTTCCCCCCGCTTCCCCAAGCTTCCACCTACTTCCCCATAGTTGCCCCTGCTTCCTCCGGGAATCCTCCCACTTGCCCCTGTTTCCCCCACTTACCCGCCTGATCCCCTCATTTCCCCTATTTCACCCACCTGGCCCCCTGCCTGCTCCAATTACATTTTCTTATATTGGGTTTAAACCAGTGGCCAAAAAGTTACCACAATTCAAAAAGTTTGTGTTTGCAGGTATCTCTTTCTGCAGGCATTACATCACTCTAAATTGCCCACACTAGCGCATATTTTACACAAACTCACTCACTCTCCAGGCATTACCTTATCAGATGTTGAAGAGGTATAAAACCATAAAACACAAACTTTCTCTCCAAGCCAATCATATTGGCAGTAATCTCGAACTGCACAAAATGGAATCCAGTAATAGTTTTCATTACAGCAGACGAACGTCAAGTGCTTACTGCAATTTCAATAAGTACGAGTTTCTGCAAAAAGACAGCAAAATGTTGCAAATTTAATTCATGTGATTGGCTGAGGCATTGAATTACACTGAAAGACAAAAGTTATGCATACGTTCTGCTTTCAAGAACCTCATCTGTGTGCTCAATATAAGGTTCTACCAAACACATGCTTTACATAAAATAAACCATAAAGTCTAAAGATAATGGTCTTGGGGTTCATTTGAAGGTTGAGATGTCCTCTCATCTGTAGCATCCCCTACAACATCCAGAAACATGCCTTCATTACAATGGAGGGTATCTTGAGTTCCAGTTGTTTTTCTGGGTCCAACACCTCTTTGTTTATTCCTTGTCTACACTATCTCCCTGTAACAGGCAGCTTTCTTTGCTACACTTGACAGATGAACATCATACACTCTACAACATTAAGCTGGGTTTTCACTCCTGCACCATTCCAATAGTTTCATCCCCGTCATATTCTGTAATTTGGGATATAATAAATTCAGTTGTAAAAGAATTGTGTGCTTGCATCTTTAAGGATTCATTTAAGCTCTCATGAAACCGCATACCTGCAAATGGTTAGGGTCAACAGCAAAAACTTTGTTTTCTGAAAACTCCCCTTTGTCAGCCATTTTTAAAAACAAAAATGTTTCCCGGTTCAGCAATTTATTGTTTGTGACCCTGTTTTCGGGTGTCTTACAGCATGGAACAATCTTATTGACCATACCCCTCAAACACCTTGCACTCCCAACATATGCATAACTTTTTTCTTTCAGTGTACATGGCATAAATCTCATTTGAATATCATAAAAAGGTATTTCAAAGCTAGTGACGTGTCTGGAGCGGATAGTGACTATCAGTTTTTGACTGCTAATCTTATCAATTTTCCAAACTAAGCTGCTCACTGAAGCAGAATATTATACGTTTTTCATTGCTTCCTTTGTTCAACCAGAGATTTGGATGACATTTTATTGCCAATGGACCAATCAGGCAAGCTGAAAATGCTACGTGGATACTGAGAAAACTGACCAGAGAAACTCATACTAAATGAATCTGCAGTAAAGAATTGCACTGAAATGTTCCTTGTAAGGTTATAGCGATATCTATTCCATATTATTCTTCATTACTCATACGCAAGTGATGACATTATACCCTATACTTTCAATGGTATTGAAACGAGTCACTTACTGATCCACAGCCCTCATCAGTGAGGTCACAAGTTACCCAATAACAAAATTGACACTTCATTTCAATGCATTTGATATGGCTTGTTGTGAGGTCACTGATGACGACTAGTAGCTGAATGTAAGTACCCATCATTCGTTTACTGTAACACACATATTTATCTGGACTGTATCTCATGACAATTTTTTAATTTTTGTGAATAACAACAATGTTATTCAATGACTTCTTGGCATTAATGTCAGAAGTAATCTTGCATTTCGCAACTACTAGCATGGTCATAGAATTTGTATCTAGGGTATTTGACTTAGAGAACTGTGCGGGCAGGTATGCCCACACGGCAGCGGGTAACAGCACCCACTCAGTACGGGGGGCGCGGGGATGGCGTGGGTAGAAGATTGCGGGTGTGGGCCGGGTGTGGGCAGGTATTTGCAGGTAGTCCGTGGGTTCGAGCAGTAACGCGTGGGCACTTTCACTGCCTGCCTTCACTGTTCAGGCAGTTGTAGACCATAATGTATACTACTTCATTGCTAACAGTTAAAATATGTGTGTATCAACTATCAAGTATACTAAGTACATTCGATCACTCTGATTTTAGAGATTATATATTGTATGCATGATCCTAGTTCAAATAACTTCAGTTAAGCCATTAAGTAAAAACACTCATTTTGACCAATGAACTTCTTGTATTTCTAGATATATCCTAATATATTGATAGAAATAATGTAGGTCATCCAGCGGGTGTGGTATGTTTCCTGCTAGTGCTGGCAGAGACTGCGGTTGCGGGGCAGGCGCGGGCAGGAAAAAGCTTCCCTCGCAGATCTCTAGTATTTTTGCTAGACAGGGGTTGTAATCTTGCCAAAGAAAGTGCACCCTAAGTCCAATGCTATTCCAAAGGAGCAGAGGGTGTACACTGTACATACTTCTGCAAGAATAGGACCCCATCTAGTATGATAAACCCTGATACCAATTCAATGACCAGTACTTACTTTCAAGAGCAACTGTATGCCTTACGTGTGCACACTGTGCAGTGTTTGTAGTTCAGCAACAAAGGAATATTGTGTTTCACAGCAGACCGATTGGTTTGATTTGACAGCCATCTTATGTGGCTTCGTAGCATAGTGGCTAGCATGTCTGCCTTGTGCGCCGTGGATGTGGGTTCAAACCTCGCTCTGGCCAAATCCAGAGGTTATCACTATAATGATTGGTATGATTGCCATTCAGTATGGTGAGCGCCGGTCAGCAGATTTATCTGGAATGGGCTCTATATATATATATATATAATCATACTATATTATACAAATACGGCATGATATGAGTGCAATATGAAAATTTATTTGCACGAGGAAATTCATATTGAACGAGGGCGCAGCCCGAGTTCAATATGAATTTACGAGTGCAAATAAATTTTCATATTGCACGATAATAAGTGCCGTATTTGTTTTATTACATGACCACTATGCTTCCAATATATGTTCCATTCCGAAAAAAAAAAATGGAAAAAAAAAAAATTTTTTGGAATTTTTTTTTTTTTAAAAACTCATATTGCACTCTAACCATGCAATATGAAAAAATCTGAAAAAAAAAAAATGCAAAAATTTTTTTTTTTGGAAAAATCTCATATTGCACTCGAACCATGCAATATGAGTTTTTATGATGTCGTCATGTGACTGATTTAGGCCAATCAGCATCGCTCTATCATAGTGATCATGTAATAATATATATTATATTATCTCAAAACAGAACATAGCAAGAGCCTTCCTCTATGTATATTTGGGTTCAGCAACCCAGAAAACCCCCATTTTGATGTATTACACACCTCTGTATTGTTACTTTGAGCAACTCAGTCCATTTTACATGTCATGGCAGCCATGTTGGAATTCTCCTAACCTGCCACACCCCCAGATTTCTTCCCAGATCTTTTTTAAATCTTTTTTTTAAATCTCCAGACGATAAAGCAGCCGAATACGTAGTCAAATAATCTCACTCTCTCGGTCAAACAAATGACCCTCAGGCATGGTCTATTGAGATTTGCATTTGAATTTTGGAGGTCGTGTTCTTTCTGTTGCTATGAAAAAACAACAAGTTTCTTGTCCTTGACAACCAATTCAAACATTTGGATCACAAAACCTGCCTTGCTTAATTATATTCAAAGCATGAAGCTGATTTTACTTACTTGACAAGATAATTCCAGTTGTAACAGAAGACAATATGATGTCAAGGTCATATTTGTTTACCTGTTGGTTTCCATGGTAACCACGGGTTTCAAAACGATTGTGGAAGTCAGTAACATGAACTTGATAATATTTGTTTAATATTTGGTAGAATCGGTTGTATATTTATATCTTGTAGTAAGTAGTATATATGATCAAACAGTAACAATGACACAAACGTCATAATTTTGTTGAATCGAACAATGAATACTCAACAACATTTTCAGTCAAAACTCCAAGAGTATACTACCTACATACTTGTGTGAGGCATCATTGGAAAGCTGAGAACAAGGGCTTTCAATATGATACAACAGTTAATCTATATAATCTTAATTCTGCTTGATACAAAAGATTGCATCCTAATGTATTGAATTTCGCACACATTTGTTATGATTCAAAGGTCACCATAGCAACAGGATTACAACCTAAACTAAATATATTTTCCTAATATGTGACCCACACCAAGTGGTACCATAATGCATGGTTGAATTGATTCCCACAGTTTAAATAGTCAGACAACATCTTTATTATATGTTGTACATAACCTTCTCTGAATTGATAGACTTGTTGCCATGGAAACAGTTGCCGTTGGTTTCGCCATAAGTTTCATGAATTTTCTAAGTCAATTCCTGAAAGTAGAAATTCTGGGGAAAATTTTGGTGTATGACACTTTGTGTTCTACTCCGATGATCACTTGCCTCAAGGAATACTCTCCTCTGCTGCTCCACTAATACTTCTGAGCAGTCTGGTTGCCTAGTAACATAGCGTCACAACTGCTGCAGGCCCTGAAACAGTTGTGACGTTACCATTTTCTGTTCTCTTGTTTTTTAACAGCATGGCAGCCAGTAATTTGCTATTTAAATGAGATCTAATGCAGCTAGAAGCATAATTATTTTTTTATTGAAAGCAGTAACATCTATTCTATGCTAGTTTAAAGTTTCAGCTTCTCAGCTTTATCCAAAAAAATTTCTCAGTTAATTTCAGTCAACTGTGTCAAAAATTGTCTTTATTTATTCAAATTGACATTGGCACAGTCATGGTACTGCAGTAAAAAAATGACTCGGTGAAATTTTTTTATTTTTTGCCATTTGTTTGACAATAACTTGTTTATGATGTATGCAAATTTTAAAAAAAATCTGTATGATCGTTTTCCTAAAATTTGATTACTGCCAAAATTGATGCATGCAAAATCTCCAATTAATTAGTGTGTTGGAGCCCTTTGAGCTCTAACAGAAAAAAGTATTTTAACCTTTTTCTTCAAATTTATGGCAAATGTATTGGTGTAAATCCTTGGGAAGACATTTCTGACGTTTTTGTGTGACAAATGCATGTAATGCTTTATTCTGTGGTACATAACCAAAAACTCAATTTATTACTTTTAAGCAGTCATCAGGCAAAACATGCCGTTACCATGGCAACCAAACGAGTCGGTGAAATTTTTTTATTTTTCATTTTTGAAATGTATAGGTCCCATAGAGTACCTGTGCAAAATTTTAGAAAAATCTGTATGATCGAACCACCATGCTCGAGTCACCTTAAAAGGTCTTCATGAAGCTCAATTCTTCCCAGCTTGAAGACTTAAAAGTGAGTGACAGTTTTTAGCAGCGAGTGTCTATCGTTTGCCACTTGTCCAACCAGGCCAGTTGTTCTAATGTCATTATGACCTACTTGTTGACCTGTCTTGCTTGTTGAAATATTTGAGATTTACAAGCTTCCAAAATTATTTGAAGAATGTTTTAATGAAGTGTTATTAATTTTATTCAAGGGAATAAACAGGTCTTCTCCAAACAAAAGTATTAAGATTATCATGTATCATATTTTTTATACTTGTTTTTACTATTGGTATTTAAGGTGGCTCGCTACCCATGAAATTACGTCACCTGCCCATATTTCCGCGCAGCCAGGCAAGCCCTATCTATCGTAACGTCACCAATGCAGCAGGCTCTGCTGACACTGACTTCATCATCTTTTTTCAATTCTGAGAATTCCATGCGTCGGCCGCTTCGTTGGCCATTTGCGCCACTTCTATTTGGGTTAGAGACTTCCCGTTTGGACCATTAGATGCGCTATGAAGAATACTATAAACCAAGGAACTTTCAGCTTTCTGCTTTAAGCAGAAAATATCTACAAGCGATTTTCGGCAAGCATGTCTAAATTGTCAAAAATGACTCTGTTATATAAATAAATTTTTTTCTCAATTTCCAGGCCCGTTGGAAGCCTTGTCCATATCATTATATTGTTCCTCACTTTATTTGGGAACAGATGACAAAGAAATAGAAAATTCTATCTCGTCTTTTTTTTTTAGCGCTATGATTCATAAAAAGAAAAAAATTTTCAAAATCGGAACTTTTGTTCCAAACCCCTAGAAAAGTTCTTTAAACTAAATATATCTCTCTGGAATTTTAATCAGCTTTTCCATAAAACTTTCCTCTTTTATTCAATGCTCCATTTAATAACATAGGATGAATGGCCACTGAATGGCAGGGAAAACTTCACAGTAAAAAAATTAAGAAAAAAATTGAGTTTTTCAGGTTTCCGTGGACTGACTTTCTTTTACATAACCTCAATTATTTTGAAAGAAAGGCTGGTAGCGACCACTTTCGTTTATATATCCTTGCTATAAACTATATTTTGGATCATTTTAAACTATTTTTAAGAAATCCTATCTTGGAAAGTTCACGAGTATCGAGCCACCTTAAAGAAGCAGTATTTTTCATTTTTTAGACAAAAATTTAGTGTTTTTCCGTTAAAAAAACAACAACTATTTTTAAGTGTCATATTCGCTGATTAACTAGATGGTTAACATAATTTCTTTATCCAAGATAGATCCATTAGTATTTTCATTTAACTCTTCAGTTTCTCATTCTTGTCTTATTGATGGGTGGGGAATCTATACATGGCAAGTAAAGATCTCTCACTTCAGCTGAACATGACAGTTACCAGTGACAGTTATCACTGGTAACTGTCATGAGGCGAATTCGTAACATGTTGAGGGCTCTCATCTCAACAATTAGTATAGGTTATTCACCTAGGGAGAGCAATATGTGATTTATCCAGCGAGGGTGTTAGCCCAAGCTGTGATAAACACATATTGCCGATCCCGCGGTGAATAACCGGCTTATACCATGATCCTAAGCGGCATGACGTCAGTGTCATGTGACCGGAGGCCAATCAGTTTGTTTTTGACAACGGTCGAAGACGAACACTTTTGCTCACGACGAAAGTTTTGGGCTTAGTTTTTAGGCACGTTTTGCCTTCGTAGTAATTTATTGCTGTGCGACAGCTGTGAGAAAAGTCTGTGTGACTTTGAGAGGTCTGTGTGACTTCTGTTTTTGAGAATTAAAGATGTTGTTGAGTCAGTGCGGCTGACTGAAAGTCAGTGCGGCTGACTGAAAGAGCGGGAAAGAGAATGGCGTTGCGGACGTCTGGGAGTGTTTTGACGGCCGTCGTGCCAGACGATTACGGTACACGGGGGCTAGTAGCTACGTTGGGGAGGAGCGTTGGCCGTCGGGCGCATTCCAAATAGTTTTCCTGTTTTGGAAAAGGTCAACCCATAATTCGCCATCTTGCTGTGTGTTTTTTAGTCAGTTCATGTTTCGCGTGATTTGTTTGGTAATCGCTGCAGCTGCAATGGCCAATTTATGGCTCAAAGAAGGGCACAACCTCCTGGAGAAGGACATGCTGCCAGTCGTGGGCCGCCTCACCAGCCTCTCCCAGGATGCCTGGAGGGCAAAGATCGAGGATCCAGCCTCCGTGCCCCTTGCTAGTTTCTGCAAGAACCACTTGCTGTGCAGCTACAGCGGCGAGGAATTGGCCGACCAATTTCACAAAATGACAGGCTACGAGATTTTGGTAGGTGTTTACAACGTTTTATCTCTAAATTTGTGCAGTCGGGGAGTGTTGAAAGGCGGTTATCAGCTGGTTATTTTCCTGCACAAATGTGATGTTGTCATGATCACTCAAGCAAGTTGAGTCAAGCTCTATCATCTATAAACTGAATAATATTTAAGCCTGTCGCTCATCCCAGAGCCTAGGAAGTATCTAAGTATGTCACATTTCTCTAATCTCAGTGCTTTTTCCCAGGACAAATTCAGCTATAATATGGTCACGAAGGCCAATTTTTAGTGAAATGCATGTGGCAAATTTGCATGCAAAACATGTGATTTTCATTAGCACATGGAGGATGCATTGGCCAATGCTTATGTTGTTGTCTTACTAAGTCTTAGACCCTATTTCGCGATCTGAATGGTCTCTCTGGAAATTGACAAATGTTCACACATCATTGTCATCAATTAATTTCGAATCTCACACTGAGTAATGTTCACAGTGATAGGTAAAAACATGTTAATGTGGTTAATGGCAAGGGAAAGTACTGGATCATCTTAGTGGGTGAAAATTATCAAAACAAAGTTGCCTAAGTGAGTTGATTCGGGGCAGCAGTAATTTACCATTGACGAGGGCTGGGGCTGAGTAGTTTCATTCTTGATTCAGCTATGATAGCGAAGGAACAACTTGATTACCTACAGGTATATGTCCAAAAATATCTGAATTGGAGTTGATTTGGATTTGATTTAACAATGGATATGTTGGTTTTTTACAGGGGATCTTGAACATGTCACGAATGGAAGACGGCAAGGTATCTAGGATGGCTGCCTGCCACTGCGCAATTCTACACGCTAACTTGATAGGAGCCCCGAAGGGTCAGTCCGCCCGACCTGTGGCCGTGCAAGGAATGTCGTCAAAGACGTCAAAGGCAAGTGCAGCGGTCGGCACCCCTGCAGGCCAACCCAGCACCAGCCAACAGGCTAATGGATCTGCAGCATCCGGGAGCAAGAGCGAGGATGAGCCCTCCAGGAAGAGAGTCAGTACCACTGAATTATATGTTAAATTTAATATAACACTAGACTGCTCCTTGCCACCTTCCACACCAGTTTTAATATTCAACAGCCGTAAGATTTGCTCTGTACCTGGCAATTATCTTGACTACTGGTTATGAGGTTTTTTGTCTAAGCGGCTACATATGGGTGCTTTATATCTGCCACGTACATCCTTTTGTGTGATACTATGAAATTGTTACATGTAGTTTATATACCGACCCGCATGTCTGGAATAAAGTTAGAAATATCTATAATAATAATAACAATATACTTCGGGTCATAATTTATTCTTAGGGTAAGACATGAAATTTGTGTTTTGCAGCCTCATGATGATGACGCCCCGATCAGCAGTGAGGACAGGATTGGCATGCTTATGGCCGAAGTGAAGCAGATGCGAGAGGAAGGAGGAGGCTCCTCGGTAAAAAACCTCTTACAACAGGTGAGGAACTTAGCCAAACGTCCAGCCACAAAAAACGATGTGATTCTGGCCCAGCTTGAATCGCTATATGATCAAGCCAACCTAATGCACCACACTGACGTCGAGCTGTACAAGACGGCCCTTCATGCCTGCAGGGAGCACGCGGAGGAGGGTCCTTTACATGGACTTGTGACCAAGCTTTTAGGGACAGAGGCGGCAAAGAAGGCCCAGACGGCCATAGATCAGTGGAAAAAGGCTAGGAAATCGCTAGCTAAGTCGGAGGAAAAGCAGGGGAAAACAACAGATGGAACGGCACCCACTACCCCGAAACCCGAGCCTGTCGGTCCGCACTTCGGACATTTCGGCCAGTCAGGGCCTTTCGGCCCGTTTAGTGTACCATATTCCTACCCTAATTGGATGGCGTCGGCCTATCATTCCTTCAATCCATCAGGCCATGCAGGCGGCAGAGGCATGAGAGGCAGGGGCAGGGGCCGGGGTGCCAGCACTTCCAGACAGTGCTTCCTGTGCAGGAGTCCCGATCATGTGATGGCGGCATGCCCCTACAACACTTTCAAAGATAAAAATTAAGATACCCAAGCAGCCTTGTTTGAATTGTTTTATGGGTCTTTGTTGCTAGTTAATCAGTGATTATTGTTGATTGATCTTATTGTTTTCCTAAGGATTTAATCATCACTATGTACAACGTATCTTGCACTTTTAAATATGTGAATGCATTAGGCCTATTCTTACTATAATATTAGCAGGAAGATTGTTTTCTTAGGCCTAATTCACCAGGTTTACCCTCTCCTCTGACCCCCGGGGACCTCTGATGCCTTAGTGGAAACTTGTTTTTCACGTGGGGGTTGGAGTCGGAGGGCTTTACCTCACAGTCTATCTTTTAAGTTTGGTATATCAGGAAATTTTATCCCGTGGGGATTATTTGTCTAACTTGCATTTACACTTATGCTTTATCGCTTACAGTGTCACCCTTGGGAGCTCACATCAGGATTTGACCCGTTATCAGCTGTTGCTAGGCAACGTGCAGCTCGCTTTATAGACTGTGAGGGTAAACCCCTCCGCACTCCAACCCCCACACAGTTCAACCCCTTAAAGGATCATTTACCAGCAGAGAAATGGCAGGAGTACCTTAAGAACCTCGCCTTTCGGGACCCAGCACACTTCGTGGCAGGAGGACTTCACGATCACATGAGCCAGTGGGACTTGCTACTGAACTTAGTAAATGATACGCAGTCTAGGGAGGTCATGGCTTGGTTAAAAGGGGGAGTAGATATATTCGAATATTTCCGCCATTTTAAAGGAAATTTTTATGGTATGAATCTGGACTCAGCAATTCCTCCTAAGTGTATCCTCCAAAATTATGGCTCGTGTGAGCAGTATAGCTCGATTATTGCCGAACACTTACATGAAAGAATTGTCAATGGTTCTCTTGAAATAGTTGGGAAAGTAGGTGAAGTAGAACCTCCCCATCTGGTCATGCCGATCGTGATGGTAAGCCAATCAAAAAAATTTAGATTATGCCATGATGAAAGGTTATTAAATTTATTTATGGTTCACAGGGATTTTTCTTTGGAGGGTTTAGCCAATATCCCCTCATTGTTAAGTCAAGGCGATCTTATTGCCTCTTCTGATGAAAAATCCGCCTATGATGGTGTTCTTCTTTCGGAACGCTCACGCAAGTTTTTCGGCCTTCAATACGGAGGATGGTACCTGCAATATAGGACTCTACCATTTGGCTGGAGCATGTCTCCATTTATTTACCAATCCATTGGGATGCAAGTCACGTCGCACTTAAGAAATCTAGGTATTTCCACTATCCAGTACCTGGATGACAGATTTTTGGGTCCAATGTTGTCACAACCAGTTCTTAGCCCTGAACATGCCACTGGTGCGTCCATATTTCTGAATGCGGCACTTCTCACTAGCCTAGGCTACACCATAGCAATGGGGAAATCCATTTGGTTTCCAACCAAATGCATTAGATACCTAGGTTTACTTGTTGATATTGGTAACAATTGTTTCAGGATTCCTGAGGACAAGCGTAAGAATTTTAAGTCTCTCCGGGAAGCCATACTGTCACAGAAATCAGTGAATGTCCTTACTATGCAGAAGTTCATGGGGAAGTGTATCTCCCTGTCACTATGTGTGCCAGCAGCTAGACTATATATCAGACATATGGCCCTTGCTATCAGCAAAGGTCAGAGATCTTCACGTCCTATTTACATTCTTGGGGACCTTCGGGAGGAACTTCAAGCTTGGGTATTTGTAGATAATCACATTGGAACCTCTGTTTGGAGAGAGGAAAAGCATGTAGCAGTGGAAATCTCCACTGATGCCAGCGGTTTCGCTTGGGGTGCAGTGGTAGAGGGCCAACAATTACATGATCGATGGGCCCCTTCCGATAAGCGCCCAATCCACCTTAAAGAGACGGACGCTCTGATCCACACAATTAGGGCTATGCCAACTTATTTCACTGATAAAAGGGTAGATGCAATGGTTGATAATCAGGCACTAGTGATGGCTTGGGGCAAACAAGGTTGCAGAGACGTGGCTCTCAACTCTCTTTTGAAGGTGTTATTCCAGCTTGTTTCATCTTTGAACTGTGACTTGATTCTTAAGTATATTCCCTCAGGCGAAAACCCGGCAGACGCTCCCTCAAGGCGCCTATCCTTACAAGATGCACGCTTGTCAGACAGAACCTGGGGAATTATAGAAACGGTCTTCGGGCCCCACACTTTTGATCTGATGGCCATCTCCTCAAATGCCAGGTTAGATGCTCAAGGGGTAAAACTACCATATTTCTCCCCTTACCCGCTCCCCGAGTCTGCGGGGGTCAACATCCTGTGCCAGTCACTATCATCGGATCACAACTACTATTGTTTTCCCCCCTTTTGCATGATTGGGGCCATTGTAGCATTTCTGTTAAAGGAATGCTCTAAATCAGTGAAATTGACTTTAATTGTACCTAAGTTATGCCCTACCCCAACTTGGTGGCCTACCCTGATTCACAGATGTCCCAGGTGGTTGGAACTAGGAAAGCAAGAAGACTTAGATGTTATTGAAGCTCCTACCTCCAGAGGCTATACATCATTTAAATTAAAACATAGGCTTATGGCCTTTAGGATTGAATAGTGATCTGACTGAAGTACATTATATCTTCTGTTCCAGGTCAGGAAGCCCGGTATAGCTCCTCATGTGGACATCTTCGGTCTTGAACAAAGAGTGGGTCTTCTCATGGCTAGACACGCAAACACAAAATATCACATTCGTAAATCAAAACTACAGTTATCACTTGAGTTTTTCCTCTCTCAAGTTGATTCCGATATTCATAATTGTTCTGGTCATGATGTCTGCTTATTTTTAGCGTGGCAGGACGACAAGGGGAAAACCCCGATTCATTCTATCGATTGTTTACAAATTGGAGATAAAAATCCCTCATGCTTATGCCCGAGGCGTCTAGCTTATGGCTCCGTGGCAGGCAAAATTTCGCAACTCAAATCTATCTTTTTGAATGCAGGCCGCCAAGGTATCTCTCACAACCCAGCCGAAGCCCCGGAAGTTGTTCAGTATCTCAAAGAAATTCGCATGGAACAGAGTCAAGCTAGGGTTACATCTTTTCAGGCAAAGCCATTTTTTCTGAGGAAACTCAGACTGATAGCGATGTATATCGATCGCCAGTTGCTTAAAACAGACATTACACCAATTCAGCGCTTCATCTTTGCGAGGGATCAAGCCTTGTTTAAATTTTTATTCTTCGGAGGGGACAGGGCACATGATGCCGGGATAATGCTAGTACAGGAAATCAGGTCCCTCCCAGATGGAGCAGGCTTGTTAGTTAAACACACCACTGGGAAGACCCACAGAGTAGACAGACCAAATATCTTTTCTCTGTTTCCTTGCCCCATTGCTATAATTTGTCCGGTTAAGGGTCTCCAACAATATGTGGATTTAGCCTCCTCATTGGGAATCCAGATCCAATCAGGATTCTTATTCAGACCTACCTTACAGAACAAGGTTCTAGAGAGACCCTTATCGTACGAAGCTATATATGACCGCCTGAAAGTCTACTTGAATCTGCTAGAGATAAACGATGGGGAAACCCCACATAGCTTTCGAAGCGGTTGTGCAGTAACATTCAGAGGACTTGCTAAAGATAAATTGGGTGTCTCCACATCCACAGATAGTTTAATGGCACATGTAGGTTGGTCCGCAGAGTCCTCGGCAATACATTACTCGCGCAGTGATAGGATAGATCAAGCTGCAATTATGTCGAAGGCCATGTCCCAATCTTGCGAAAGTCTAATGTCACATGCAGAGAATTCTAATTACAAAGAAACTTATGAGTTAAATAAAACTTGGACTTAAACCATGAATGAATCTTTAAGTGCAAATATACAGAGGTACTTTTATTTGTACTATTTGATGACATATAATCTATTAATTGTGATGATTTACATACATATCAGATTGAAACTAAAATTGTTTATTCCAGTGGTTAATAATTAATACTATTGCTGATTGTATCTTTCAATAGATGGACTTGATTGTAATTTTTGATCTTCATAAAATTTATATGTAGAATTTTTTGACACATATAAATTGTATTGACAATTGTACCTGTTGAATGATATGACACCGTTGTCACATTCTGATTGCCTTGAAGTTGGTGCTATTTGGGCAGCAACCATTCTTGTAGCACAACTTTATTACTATGGACATGATTTATTATTCTGCTCTTGCAATGTTTTAACACACTGCTATTATTGATTAATTGAGGAGTTGGTTTACATTACGTTTGTAATATCGATTTATACCAATTGGATGGATATGGAGGTGACCTATATACCTCTTCGGTTAAATAAATCATTTTAAAGAGACCTATTGTAAATTCTTGTCCTTCACTTACGATAAAGAGCATACGATGAGTTATTTCTCTGTGGTTTTCAGTTATGGTCTGTTGTAGTGAAAATTTTTATTTAGGTTTGAGGTTTGGCAAGGTTTATTTTGGATTAATCGTTTGTTCGAAGAACCTTCGTTGGCAAAAGGTGGAACATACAATTTCTAGGCCACATCTCAAGGGCCGACTCAACATGTACTGAGGCCAGGATCCTTAGGATACTATCTGATCCTAAGCGGCATGACGTCAGTGTCATGTGACCGGAGGCCAATCAGTTTGTTTTGGACAACGGGTCGAGGGTGATATGGAGACAGATCACAGAGTCAGATCCTAGACCTACCCCAGATTGGAATCTATTATATTGTCAGAAGGGTGGTGATCAAGATGAAATAGAAAAACCCCCCACGACCCACCCTGGTTCTATTGTCTCAATACTAGTTGCAGTTGGTCCACATACAATTTCTAGGCCACATCTCAAGGGCCGACTCAACATGTACTGAGGCCAGGATCCTTAGGATACTATCTAAGACAAAACTGAAACTTGTCATTTGTTGCTGTGGGCTTTTCAGAGCTTCACTTATTATTCTCCCATGGGAGGATAACTGGACAACAAAGAATATGGGTTTTATTGCAGTGAAATACTGGCTCACGATTGGCTGACAGAGGTGTCGAATGGTATAAACTGTGCTTAGAGGGCTGCATAGAACTGGGCTAAGAGCTGCACTTACCATATCTGCCTATCTGAGGTACATAAAACAGAAAATGTTGTAAGTGAGGTACATAAAACAGAAAATGTTGTAAGTAGCAGGCATCAGAATTGATAAAGCAAAGGCAAAAACAGATTTAGTAAAGGTGCTAAGGGAAGAGAGAGAGCGAGAAACTTAGGGCTTATGTGCTACCCGAAAAAAATGAACAATGGTTCTGATTAATTAAACAATTAAATTTTTAACTGTCTTTAAATCATTTAAAAGCCATCCATAAAACTACTAATCTGCTTTGAGCAAGCTAAGCATTATCTGCGATTTCTAAAATGGGGTCTACCATTTTTGTACACCCAGTGGTTGTGTTTTTATGTTCATTTGAGCTGGAAAATTTTTTTTTTCTAGGCTGTCTGAATCCATGCGGGCGCAAAATTAATTTTAATTTTAAATTCCCAATTTTAGGAGCGGCGATTCCGTCATCCATAAAATTATTTTGGTGTGGCCTTATCAGTAGAAATTAAAATTTTATCAATCTCAAGTTACTTTAGTCAACCATTGAAGGGCCTTGCACAGCAGTCAGATGTACAAAAACAAATAAATATAGATATTGTCTAACCACTACCACATTATCTTATTTCATTGACAATTTCACATACTGAAATGGCTGGTTTTTTTTTCAACCTTCCGCAAGCATATATACTAAGATTATTAAACACTTCATCCTAATAAGTTCACCACCATCTATACACTAAACATCCCAGCCTCTTTCATGCTGAAAGACTCTGGGGGCCCCCGAACTGTTCCAACATTTTTCAGAGACATAATTCTGCCCGCCTTACTTTTGGACTTAATTTGAAGGGCCTCCACTGATACCTCATTCATGCTGAAAGACTCTGGGGGCCCCCGAACTGTTCCAACATTTTTCAGACACATAATTCTGCCTGCCTCACTTTTGGACCTACTTTGAAGGGCTCCCACTAATACCTTATTCATGGTGAAAGATTCTGTTGGCCCCCGAACTAATCCAACATTTTTAAGATATATAATTCTGCTAATTCTGCCTTCTTGACCTATAGACTTACTTTAAAGGGCCCCCACTAATCCCTCATTCATGTTAGAAGACTGCAGGGTTGCCCAATAACTATTCTAACATTTTCAGGTAGTTGAGCCACTGCGCCACCTCTTTCAATTTTTGTTTGATGTGTCCCTTCTTTTGAAAGAAAGCTTATATTTTTTTTTATCTGTAGGGGCCCCTAAAGGAATTCAACATTTTTTGGACCAATAATGTTTTATTTTCTATAATTGTATCAAACCGACATTAGATAATTTAAAGGGCCCCAGGCCCCACTTCAGGGTTTTTGGTTACCTAGTTGTCTTATATTTGACGTGTCACTTCTTTAGAAATTAATGCAGATACAATGCTTATTAATCCGTGATTGACCCCTAATGAAATTTAATAATTTTTTATTTTGCTTTTAATTTTTTTTCCCCACTTTGGGAGTGGGGGCCTCCCTTGAGGGGTGGGGGCCCCCTGAGGGGTGGGGGCCCATAGGGCAGCCCTACCCAGCCCCCATGGTAGTTGAGCCACTGAGGCCACTACGAAATGGCCACCATTGCTGATCGATATAGCCCAATTAGGTGCTGCAGAGGCGTAAAACACAGCCACCATTGTTGAATTGTCCATTTGGGCCTTCATCTTTCACTTCCAGTTATAACTTTGAAGCTTATAGTCTTTCAGTTCCAAATATAGAATTAGCGCAAGCCTGTCAGTGATAGTTAGGCACACATGGATTTCACATTCATAGACGAGTGTTGAGTCTGTCGCTTACGGTTCTGATTTATTTATTGAAATGATTATGACATTGAGCTTCTTTTTTCTTTTTCAGATAACTACCATTCAGTTTGATGCCTAAATTATGTTGGATATTCCATCTATGAGTCACTGAACATTCAATCTGTCTATTGGATACCTGTACGCTCCCACTGGTGGATTTATCATCTATGACACTTTAATTGCTGTTTCTGTCAAAATTGATCTATTGCAGTATATAAATTCTTGATATCAAGCCCGAGTGATCCATCCATCTATCATGATCCTTGCCTTTACTTGATGGCATGACTTTATTCAGCGAATCCATGGACTTTATTTGATGATATTATCCATGGACTTTATTTGATAATACCAGCCAATAACAATCATTGACTTAATTTGACGATGTGCTCCATGGGGTTTATCTATTGCTATGATCCATGGAACTTAGTTGATATGATAAATGGGCTTTATCTGTTGATGTGATCCATGGACTTTAATTGATGATATGATCCATGGGCTTTATCTGTTGATGTAATCCATGGACTTTAATTGATGATACTGTCCAACAATAATCATGGACTTAATTTGATGACATGATCCATGAACCTTATTTGATGATATGACATATGGGCTTTATCTGTTGATGTGATCCATGGACTTCATTTGATGATATGATCCATGGACTTTATTTGATGATATAATCCATGGACTTTATTTGATGATATGATCCATGGACTTTATTTGATGATATGATTCATGGACTTTATTTGATGATATGATGTATGGACTTTATTGGATGATATAAAAAACATTACAGAATTTTGGTCCACTTGGATTTATGAAAATTGTTTGAGTTGAAAAATAAGTATTTACTGAATTAGCCCTCTGGCAAAGACACCAAGAAGACGGAACTCCATCCCTCCACGGCCAACTCTCTCCTGCCAACCCCTCAGGGGATAATGGCTTCTGAACATATCTCCCAAAATGAAGCAACGGAGACGTTATGTAACGGAGAAAATGGACTTCATAACAAACCTCATAAATGCCACATTTGCTGTCGAAGGTTTGTTGATCAAAGTGGATTAAAGGAGCACATCAGTGAACATTACGAAGATTCTGGAAAAATGTCTCCGAAGGTCACAAAAACACGGAAGAAAAGTAAGAGCCAAACATGTTCTGTCTGTGGTAAATCATTGATTGGGGGAAAAAGAAACCTTGAAATACACATGAGGAGTCACACAGGAGATGTGCCATACGGATGTTCTGTTTGTGGAAAAATGTTCAGCCAAAAAGGCCACCTTGATTCACATATGAGAACACACACTAGAGAGAAGCCATATGGATGTTCTGTTTGTGGTAAAATGTTCAGCTTGAAACATCATCTTGATAGTCACTTGAGAACACACAGTGGAGAGAAGCCGTATGGATGTCCAGTTTGTGGTAAAATGTTCAGCCGAAAAGGCGTTCGTCATCAACATATGAGAACACATAGTGGAGAGAAGCCATATGGATGTTCCGTGTGTGGCAGAAGGTTCAGCTTGAAACATCATCTTGATAGTCACTTGAGAACACACAGTGAGGAAAAGTCACATGGATGTTCAGTTTGTGGTAAAATGTTCAGCCGAAAAGGAACTCTTGAAATACACATGAGAACCCATAATGGAGAGAAGCCATATGGCTGTTCTGTTTGTGGTAGAAGGTTCAGCCATAAAAACAGTCTTGATAGTCACTTGAGATCACACACTAGAGATAAGCCGTATGGATGTTCTGTTTGTGGAAAAATGTTCAGCTTGAAACATCATCTTGATAGACACATGAGATCACACAGTGAGGAAAAGTCACATGGATGTTCAGTTTGTGGTAAAATGTTCAGCCGAAAAGACGTTCGTCAAGCACACATGAGAACACACAGTGGAGAGAAGCCGTATGGATGTTCGGTTTGCGGCAGAAGATTCAGTTCAAAAAGCAGTCTCGATTCACACATGAAAATGCACAGTGGACAGAAGCCATATGAGTGTTCTATTTGTGGTAAAACTTTCAGCCTAAAAGGTAATCTTGATGGTCATGTGAGAGCACATAGTGGAGAGAAGCCATATGGATGTTATGTTTGTGGTAAAACCTTCTCACGAAAAGTAGATGTAAAAAGACATTCGAAAACACACACTGGAGAAAGACCCCGCGGATGTACTGTTTGTGGCAAAACATTCGCTCGAAAAGGAGACCTGAAAGGACATTTGAGAACACACAGCGGAGAAAAACCATACGGATGTTCTGTGTGTGGCAGAACATTCAGTCATAACAGCCATCTTAAAAGACACTTTATAATACACAGTGGAGAGACGCCATATGGATGTTCTGTTTGTGGTAAAATGTTCAGCCGAAAAGACGTTCGTCAAGCACACATGAGAACACATAGTGGAGAGAAGCCTTATGAATGTTCCGTGTGTGGAAAAATGTTCAGCCAAAAAAGCCATGTTGATTTACACATGAGAACACACACTGGAGAGAAGCCGTATGGATGTTCTGTTTGTGGTAAAATGTTCAGTCGCAAAAGCCATGTTGATAGTCACATGAAGGTCCACACTAAAGAAGCCATTTAGACTTTCGGTTTGAGGTAAAATGTTCAGTCAAAATGGTAATCCTTATTCACACATGGGAAGACATAGTGGAGAAAAGCCATATGGATGTTCTGCATGTGGTATTACTAAAATGTTTTGCCTCAAATTGGAACTTATTAGACCTGAAGGTACACACTAAAACGAAGACATTTAGACGTTCTGTTTGAGGTAAAATGTTCAGTCAAAAAGGCAATCTTCATGTGCACACAAAGTGATGGCACAGTTGTGAAGACCAGTATGAATTCAGCTGAAAGGAGACTATATTACACAGCCCTATAGATGCAATACTTGTTGAGAAAAGTTGGGCCCAGCAAGAAGTCTAATGTGCATTTAAGAAGACACTATGGCTGTATACCAGTTCACGACATACCGGTTATACCAGTACAGAGATGATGATATGTGTATTAATTTAGTCTTCATAAGGTATTGAAAATAATATATTAAAATTGTGCAGGGCCATTTTTGTGCTTTCATGGATTGGTTTTCTACTTTCTTGCTGACTGATAAAAATGAATCAAAAGACACGAGCTATAATTGCTTAATTCAATTAAACTGTCCTAATTGCAATTGAATAACAGTAGTTAGAGGTGTCCAAAAATACAGGAATGGTGTGAATTGCGATTTGAGTTATCGGTTATGTTACTACTGCTACAATTAAAAAAAATGTTCCCAAGGAAATGCTTCACTTGTAGATAAATGGAAAATATAAGCAATTTGTATCTGTGTGCTGTGATACTGTGTCGTATTGGAATTTCTGTATTCTGGCATGTACCATATTGTCTCAAAGATATGCGACGCTGGAAAACTCAGTGGAAACACAGGGGTTCAACTAGGCCTGGCACTGGCAGGGCCCCTATGGTCAGCGCGGTTGGTCGGGTTGGGAACTACCCGCTCATTGAAACTTATATTTTTATAAGGGGCAGTCCTTGGTATGGCGCAGCTCCATAGTAGTTGAGCCACTGTGGAGAAATACCATGTGTTCTGTTTCTGGAAAAAAAATTGAAGAAGGCAATGGAGGAGTACAATGAGAACAATAACAATAACAACAATAACCAAGTTTTATTTAAAGTCACGGACAAAACAATACAACATTAGCAAAATGCTATTATGTGACTAAAAGGAAAAATTATATTTACATATTTACAATAAAAATAATAAAAACAACAACATTTAAACCAGGAATGCAAAATTAGCATTGTAAAAACGTTTAAAATTCATTTACATAAGTCCAAATATTGTCCTTAATTACAGTAACTATATGTTTCTTAAAATCATGTAGTTCCAAGCCTGTTACATGTGAAGGGATATCTCCCCATAATTTAGCACCTATGTAAACCAAAGACATTTTACCATATTTTGTAGTACGTGGATATTTTAGCAAAAACAAATTGTTTCTTCGAAGACTACACCTAACATTTCTAGTAAATAAATTATCAACAAAGGATGGTAGTAAATGATTAGCAACTTTATACATTAGAACAGCTATTTTTATGGTACATTGTTTAGAGATGCTATTTACATTACATTCCTTTAAAAGTTCCACATATGAAGCATCATAATTACCTGATACAAATCGAAGACACAAACTGAATATGCTGTTTGTGGAGACGTGTAAAGCCAAAATGGCACTTTTGATGTTAACACGAAAAAACAGATTGGAGAGAAGCGTGTATATGATCTAGTGGCAAAACATTCAATGCAAAAAGCAATCCTGATAGATACACGGAACAAACCGTGAAGAAAAGACTCTTCAATATTTGGCTTAATGGTTATATTTTGTTATTTGTGATTATCTTCGTGGTGATTTTGTTTGATATTGATTTTGTTTGTGGCGATTCATTAATCTGAATACATAGACACATAATGACACCCCATGCAGAGAAGCAACATGTGTAGTGTTTTGTTTGTGGTGAAATGTTAAGCCAAATAGAATTTAATTAACGCACACAGTCGAGATATAAGACGTCTGCTTAACTGAACCATATTACGGGAAACTATTTGGAGAAGTTGCAGACATTTGAAAAAACTGAAACGCCAAGTCTGGCAAGGCAGATGTGTTTATGACAAATGTGCATAATTATAGAAATTAATTGACTAATCTTTATAATGGTTGCATATGTATTTATCTTGTAGGACTAGATTGAATATTGTACTTGTGTACTTGTAAATAAATTATAAAATGGATTTTAACTCTTGCTTATTCTGGTAATTTGTGTGGTAAGTTATATAGAGATCTATTCCTTAAAATTACTTTCGCGACTTTTGGCTCTTTTCTAATTTGTGTGGTAAAGAGAAATTCCTTAAAATTGTTTTCACTAGTATTGGCTTGTTAGTAATTTGTGTAGTACTTGAAATCGTTTTCGTTGGTATTGGCTAGTTTTTAGCTAGCCATAGGCGTAGCTATTGGAATGGGTGAGGAGTGTATGGGATTCTGAAACCATAAATGTGCAACCATGCAACCAGCAACCATGCAACCAGCAACCATGCAACCAAAAACAAGCTAGGTGGCAGCACTGTAAGCAAAATAGCCCTCTAGTGGATAAGGCTTGCATTATCTTGATTTCATTCCCTGACAGGTATAACAGCAATATAGCTCAATTACCTTTCAAGAGTGTAATTAGATACAATACAATGCATTGGATTTCCTGTGTCAATATGGTCAAGGTGTGAACTTGCAATGAAATTAGCCAGCAATGGCCATTGACATGGTTTGATATCTATGTCTTCTGAATGTCAGTTGTAACTGGGCCAAGTACACAATGCCAATTTAAAACACTTGTATTCAACTGTGTAAACTTAATCCTGACCTTTGGAAGTTCATATTTATAGTCAATCATCACAAAAAGAGCTCCTTGGTGAGAAAAATATAGGCCTTTGTGTGATGATTGACTATAGATACTTATATTCAAATTTAAAAACTCTGAATATAACATAGGCTCACTGGTATAATGGGTATTAGGAATACATATCACAATACAGTGGTTTTGAAAATGATAATTAGTTCCCCTGTTTAATAGCAAGTTAGGACACCCCTGGGTCATTCCATGTCAAATGGACCAAAATTAGGTAACTTTCCATGGGTAGGTCCTCAAAAAAATTTCAAATTTTTTTGTTTAGTGTGTCTAACTATATAACGGAGATATGCAAAACGATTCAAGCCAATTCTTAATAGCTTTCAAGTTGCAGCCATATAAACATGGGGTAGATAGTATTAAAATTTGCCCTCGCGACTGCTTTTTTCCATATCTACCTGTCTTTCAAATGCTCCTGCTCATCTAATTTTCAGTGTATCATCATGGAACTTGGTAATCTTATTAACAAGAATATTTCCAACATACGTTCATCTTTTTTTGAAATATCAGATCATCATGCAAGGCACACGGCCTGTTCAGACTTTAAGAAAAACTGCGTTCGCGCAGCTTTTTAGTAATTTTTATCTCCATTACTACTTGACATACATATCCAAAATTGAGTAAATAGACTCTCAATCAGTAGGACTAACCTCCAAAAAATAATCGAGCTTGTCACTTTAATGAATCAAAAGTTACGGTTGGCTAAATATGGCACGTCGTGCACTATACCAGCATGTTCAGGCTGCCGGATGAGCATGTGGTCCAGGCGGTACAAACCTGCAAATTTTTTTTATTGACACCTTATCATGTCAACTGTCTGTGATACAAAGATGATTAATGTACCCTTTCTCAAAATATTTTATTTAAGGCCATTTGTATATGAAGATTTTACCCTAGAAATATGGCACTAATCTGCATGCAGCTTTTTGGCAATTTTTATCTCCCTAACTACTCAACATACATAATCCAAAATGTGGTAGACATACTCTCAGTAAGAAGGACTAGTACTAGAAAAAAAAAAGAAGCCTATCACTGTAATTGATCAGAAGTTACGGGAGGTTAAACATGGCAGGTCATGCAATATCGCAATATGCTCAGGCTACTAAAGGAGCATGCCAGAACAGGTGGTAAAAATCTGCAATTTCTTTTAAATGCCTCAAATATGATGTGAACTGCATCTGTGCAAAGAAGATTTATGTACCCCTTCTCAAAATATGTTACCATTAATTTTGACAATTTTACACGCAAAATGGTGACAGTCTCCACGCAGCTTTTTGGCAATTTTTATCTCAATAACTACTTAGTATACAAATCCAAAATTTGGTTTAACACACTCTCTGTGAGTAGCACTATCTCAGAAAAAAAAATCAAGCTTGTCACTGTAGTGAATCAAATGAAACAGGAGGCTCAACATGGCATGCCATGTAATATTGCAGCATGTCGAGGCATGATGTGCCATGTTTAGCGTTCTGTAACTTCTGGTCCAATATTGTGACAAGGCTGATTTTTTTTCTGGAGGCAGTCCTGCTTACTTTACGAGGGGCGTTCAGAAAGTTCACGGCTTTTTTTTATATAGACACTTATTTTCAATCTAGAACTATGAATTTTTTACAGGATAAAATTCAGCAGTTTTGGAATGGACTTCCAAAATTTTGGACAATTTGGACATTTTTAAGTCATTCTGTGGCTGCCATGGAAACAGAAAGTTTGGCTCGTAAGTTTGTTTCCCACATTTTTTGATTTCTATGCTAAGTGTTTATTGAGATAAAAATTGCCAAAAAGCTGCACGAGACTCATACCATTTTGCTAGAAAAATCGTCAAAATTAATGCTAAAATATTTTGAGATGGGGTACATAAATCTTCTTTGCACAGATGCAGTTTACATCATATTTGAGGCATTTTAAAAAAAATTTGCAGATTTTTACCATTAAATTTTGTTCTCGTATGCTCCTTTAGTAGCCTGAGCATATTGCGATATTGCATGACCTTCCATGTTTAACCTTCCATAACTTCTGATCCGTTAAAGTGACAGGCTTGTTTTTTTTTCTAGTACTAGTCCTTCTTACTGAGAGTATGTCTACCACATTTTGGATTATGTATGTTGAGTAGTTAGGGAGATAAAAATTGCCAAAAAGCTGCATGCAGATTAGTGCCATATTTCTAGGGTAAAATCTTCATATACAAATGGCCTTAAATGAAATATTTTGAGAAAGAGTACATTAACCATCTTTGTATCACAGACAGTTGACATGATAAGGTGTCAATAAAAAAAATTTGCAGGTTTGTACCACCTGGACCACATGCTCATCCGGCAGCCTGAACATGC
This sequence comes from Platynereis dumerilii, assembly GCA_026936325.1. Classification (NCBI taxonomy): domain Eukaryota; kingdom Metazoa; phylum Annelida; class Polychaeta; order Phyllodocida; family Nereididae; genus Platynereis; species Platynereis dumerilii. Next base: position 834,783 of record JAPTHN010000049.1, on the reverse strand, counting down.
TGGTATATTGCATGACGTGCCATATTTAGCCAACCCTAACTTTTGATTCATTAAAGTGACAAGCTCGATTATTTTTTGGAGGTTAGTCCTACTGATTGAGAGTCTATTTACTCAATTTTGGATATGTATGTCAAGTAGTAATGGAGATAAAAATTACTAAAAAGCTGCGCGAAAGCAGTTTTTCTTAAAGTTTGGACAGGCTGTGGGTTTTGCATGATGATCTGATATTTCAAAAAAAGATGAAGATATGTTGGAAATATTCTTGTTAATTAGATTACCAAGTTCCATGATGATACACTGAAAATTGGATGAGTAGGAGCATTTGCAAGACAGGTAGATATGGAAAAAAGCAGTCGCGAGGGCAAATTTTAATACTAACTACCTCATCTTTATATGGCAGTAACTTGAAAACTATTAAGAGTTGGCATGAATCGTTTTGCATATCTCCGTTATATTGGTAGACCCAATAAATAAAAAATTTTGAAATTTTTTTGAAGACCCACCCATTGGTCCATTTGACACGGAATGACCCCCCTGTGGTGCATTGCAACAGCCAATAGCTAACTTCATAAAACAAGATCAGGAAAGAGAGAGATAATAGTCTCAAGGTAGGCGAAGTTGGGCCTAATTCAATATAATTTGTATGAAATGATATTATTGTGAGTTAGTTTTAAATGCCTTGCCTCGAAATAGCCCACACCGGTGCTGATGGGGCGTAAAACACAAACTCACTCACTAGTTTTAAATGCCACCAAAACTGTTCACGACTGAATGCAAGTATACGGAGTAAGGAAGAGCGAGTGAGGGAGGAAGGAACGGACAGAGGTTGGAAGGAAGGGGGGATCGAGGAAGGAAGGGGGGAGCGTTGGGGGCTATAGATAGATAGATAGATAGATCCTTACAGAAAATCAGATATGCAAATAGGAAGTAGATAGATATTCTATCTAAAAAGCACCTAGAGCTTGAAGTGCTTGCATGTTATTTATTGAACATGATGATAAAGTGCCATGACTTTATTGATGAAAACATAAAAGTTATTAAAATCATCTTGATTTAAATTTTCCAAAATTTGGCCTAGTATTACACTTTAATCGTACAACCTTCTTTTCACTGTAAAATGTGAGTTCTGATCGTATGATATTTTTGGCTTTCATGCATTTAGTTTCCCATTTTTCCACATCAACAATTGATTTTGTTGCTAATTTGTGTAAAAGGAAGGGCCCCAAAGTTTTAACTTCATGGAAATTCTATCAGTGAACACCTGGGGAAAAGTGGCGCTTTAATCCTTCAATCCCATTGGCTGGTTGATTTCCCTGCCTTGCCTCTGGTTGAGACACAATCTGGAGTATGTTTATTGAATTTCTATGTAATATTAAGGCTTCACAACTTGGTCACTGCTTTAGGTTAAATTTTGAAAGTTGTGTTTTTGGAATTAAAGTGCTATGCCTGCTTCATGTGGAAAGCAAATTAAGAATCACTGTTTTACAAAAAGTTGTTTGGGGCCAATGTTCAGGCCATTCAGTGAAATGGGGTTGTTCATTTCATTGTACTTCAATTGCATTAAAATTAAAATGACAATGACAAATTTCAAATCATCTTAACTCATAATTAATGCCTGATCTTCCAATTTTTCACGAGCATTCCTTCCTATTAAGGCGGAAGGCCGCCCCTTTCAAGTCCATCCGCCTTCTATCTTACTATTTGTCTATCTTTCTAATTTCATTGTATTTATTATTTTCCCTCCAATTTACAAGCAGCTTGCTAGTTGCCTTTTATTTCGAGGATTTCATGATATTATTTGTGCATTCTTCAAATTCTTATATACATATCTTCATTATGGATATACTATAGATTAGGTCAACATTGCTATCAACCCATTCCATGTAAATCACTGCCCCTTTAATGTAATAGCAAATGGCTAGCTTTGAATCCGCGGATTCTTGTTAATTTTTGTGGTGAATAGAAATTCCTTAAAATTGTTTTTGTCAGTATTGGTTTGTTTGTAATTTATGTAGTACTTAAAATTGTTTTCGTTATTGGCTTATTTGTAATTTGCGTGGTGAATAGAAATTCCTTAAAATTGTTTTTGCCAGTATTGGCTTGTTTGTAATTTATGTAGTACTTAAAATAGTTTTTGCTAGTATTTGCTTGTTTGTGATTTGTGTGGTACTTGAAGTTGTTTTTGCAGGTATTTGCTTGTTTGTGATTTGTGTGGTGAATAGAAATTCATTAAAATTGTTTTTGCTTATGTATGGACACAGTTTGCCAAATTCGATATGATACGTACCGTCGATACGTTTTTTTGGTTTTTGGTTCATATCGCGATCCGCAATTTAGCGCATTTTTCGCAAAATCTGCAAGGTGAAATCAATATTTTGGTCTCGATTTTCAGCAGTCGGCCATGGGTTGCAACCTTGGCCAAGGTCCGTTAATGTTTTTTTCTGGATTTATCGTATTTCGTGGCGAAATAAAGTCATTTTTGATCTATTTACATGGAAATTAAGCATGTGGAGGGTAGGATTGCATCGAACCAAAAGTGTTTAACATCGATTTCAGTTATCAAACCGCCTGAAAGAACCGGTACGATCGATATACCGTGAACTGGTGTCTATCCCTATAATTTTGCTTGTTTCTTATTTTTGTGGTATATTATAAACTGAAATTCCTTAAAATTGTTTTCGTAGGTATTGGCTTGTTTGTAATTTTTGTGGTGAATAGAAATTCCTCAAAATTGTTTTCGCTGGTATTGGCTTGTTTGTAATTTGTGTGGGAAATAGAATTTCCTTTAAATTGTTTTCGCTGGTATTGGCTTGTTTCTAATTTGTGTAGTAAATAGAGTTTCCTTAAAATCGTTTTCCCTACAATTGGCTGTTTTCTTGAGCCTACATTGCTATTATCTGTCTAATCGTTATTTAACATTATCGTTAAGTCTCTCGATAGTTCACCCCTTATTTTATTTTTAACTTTTTGTGGTTTGATGCTGTCTATCATCTTGATCATCAAGGCTAAAACGTGGTGCAGTCATGGCCTAATGGTGAAAGCACCTGAGCTACGACGTAACAGTGTGACGTTTGCACCCTGAAACGCACATAGAAAATTCAATGGTTCCATTTCCTGCGTTGCAATGGATGTTGTGGTTTTCTTGAGTGTAAAATAGCTCTAATCCTGCGACCTGATTGGTCCATAGAGAGGAAGTGTGCCGTTTCTGTATGTTCGCGTGAAAGGTCATGGTTTTGCTTGGTACAAGAATTTTTCAAATTTTTTTTCTGATTTTTTGGTGTAAGTGAATTCCATGACCTTTCACGCGATCTATTATCGCCCATTATTTTCTAAGTGAAACGGCTGCAAACGTGCAGGTTTCATTGGCCTCATCATCATTCTCATGTCTTAAGTCTGCCATTATTATTATGACGGTTGACATTTTGCAACAAGGTAAAACTGGAGGCACTCAGTCAGCTCATATGATTTAGTGAGGAGGTTGCAAAAGATCGTTGAGCTAACATAAATTAATGATTTAAGCTGAGATAGCTCAAAATACTAAAAAGACTCGGCTATGTTGACTTAGACATTTAAATTAAGCTGACAACTCAAAACACTGAGCTGTGTTGAATCATGTTTTCTGAAGCATCTAAAAATAATGAGTTTTGTCGAATTATAGATTCGAGCTGACACAACACAAAATATTAAGCTATGTCAATTAATGTTTACGCTTATGATTTATATTTGCTTGATCAGTCTTATAAAGTTATTTAATAAATGTGGACTATATTCCCAAAATATCTGTGCCTCTAATAGAATCAACTTGAATCCAGTGTGCTTCATTTTGGCACCGCATGTGTTTTCCAAATTGCATAGGCCTATGTAGGTATGCTATAGTGGTAGAGTTGTGGTCTTCAATTATCTTTATTTGCCCGCTGCCCTGCCATCTGTCCATCTAATTGCTAGGGTTTGTAAACCAGGAAAAGGCCCTTTCAGACTAATTTGCACATAATATGGAACAGTTTCATGCACATACAAAGTATAGCTAGGTTTGGAGCTGTTGGTTGGAAATCAAAAAATATAACACTTATATTTTTCTCAAGTTTTTCCAATCATTCAAAAAGTGTTAAATACACATCAAAAGCATGGCTGTATTGTATAGGTAATAGAAAATTTTGTTGCTGTATAAGCAATACTGGACAGGTTATGGCTCCAACATGAAAAAAATTATTTTAAATATTTTTTTCTCAGTATACAAAAAGTTTGGAATATCTTTCAGTCGGACCATTAAGGCACAACTAGACCGTATAAACCATATGTGTGCAAACGTTATACATGTGCGGCTACATGCAATGGTGACCGAGTCTTGGGCCAGAAACAAAAATTGTTTTTTTCTTCAATATTTCAAAAAGTATACACCATATTTTCCATCAGAACTTTCAAAGGCACAACTAGACCATGTAGGCCATATGTGTACCAATCTTTATCCATGTACATGCAATAGTGACCAAGACTAAGCCTGAAAAACTAAAAAATATATATTTTCATATCTTGTTTCTCATTTTTTTCAAGAAGTATAGAATATACGAGACCAATCAAAAGGCACAACTCGACCATATAGGCCACATCTGTACGAAATTTCATTCATGCACATGCAATACTGACGGAGTCTTGGCCCGGAAACGAACAAAAATTTTTTTTTTTTTTTTAAAGTATGGATCGAATATCTATCCATCAGACCATCAAAAAACAATGCTAAAGAATACAAATTACGAATTCACAAACATGAAAGGAAAATACTAAGTGATCCGGAAACCCGCTGCATGATGAATACACAATGCTACCTAGTGGGAGAAGATACAGGCAGGCCAAAGCTCGAATGGAACGATATAGACTTTCTTTCATACCAGCTTCCATAAGACTTTTAATCTTAGTAAATCTGAAGTCCAATTTTTTTACCTAAGTGATACAATAGCATGGTCCCACAACCACACATATGGAATTCACAGATGAATTGGTACACTCAACTGAACTGAGGTTCTAAATAGGTGATTACAACAAACAGTCAATGCCAAACAATGCTAAACAAGATTATCCAGCTTGCTATTTTGTAACAGGGCCCCTCAAGACACTGCCAGAGCAAAGGAATATGTCACAGAGCCAGGGACTTTTTGCCCAAGAAATGAAATTGAAACATTTGAGCATCCATTTATCTGCATGGAATTGTTCACGGACTATAGCTATATTGCATGGGATGTATATTATTTGGAACGGCTGGCAAGACAAATTGTAGGATACTTATTTGCAAAAAAGGTAAGACCAAATTCTCCTATGACCATGTCAACACAGAATTTTTTGCCAACTCACACTGAAATTTTGGAGGCTGTTAGTCAAATATCAAATACTAGATTTACCCATGATTTGGGGCAGGACTATAATGGGGAATAATTAACCCCCCCCCCTCTACCTGCATGGGTATGTGGCCCCGTGTTGCATGCTGACCATTTGAAATAGCATTAGAGTGATAATCCAGTAGGTGAGAGTGAAGTGTGTGGATGTTTTTTGGCGGGAAGGCAGGCGGTGGCGCCAGTCCTAAACGTGAGCAATAGCAGAACTATGATGGAGATCCATGCACTCCTGGTGGGGAAAAACAGTAGAGGCAGAAAACGTAAATAAGGGAGCTGTTTCACTGTTATTAGCTGTTATCAGGAGGACAGGATAGATCAATAAGGATAGGTGGACAGTTTAGGTGAGTGGCATTGCTGGGAGAGGAGTTTTTAGCTGTTGCAGGTGTGAGCATGTCACCCATGATTTTTGCATCTTATACCCCGCAGGGATGTTTCAAGGTTACACTTTGCACGGGTTTGGTCCACAGTGACTGCATACACAGTTCTAAGTGGTTTTCTATAGCTGACAGCAATTTGATTCTTTTAGGAGTGGACTTTTTCTGAAACATGTGCTTTCTCCAAGCCAATGTTTTGATCAAACAGGAAGTTGCAACATGAATAGCTTCTTCGAATCGCTGAAGGTAAAAATTAATTTCATGTGAAGAATCTGTCTATGTATCTTTCTGTCTGTTTAAGAGACCTCTCATTCATGGCACATTTGGTTGTCTGTATTTGAAGTTCTTAATCTGGAGTATTTTTTTCCGGGCCCATAAAAAATGTTTTTCAGTCTTTACAATAATTTAAAACCACGTTTGAATATTTTGGTATTGTTCATGATGGCACAAAAATAAAGCGATAATAACAGTAGGTTTTTTTAAGTCATTTATTATCAAAAATGTAAAAAAAAAAAATATATATATATATAATCCTAACCTTAACACAGTCAGTAGTCTCAGTACCGAGATACATGTATGTCTGAGAAGCATATTTCATAAGAGCAAGCATAGGACCTTGACTGTTTATGAAATACCAAAACATGAACTTTATTTACATTCACAAAGAATTAAATTCTTTCTCTTCTAGTATTAGTATATCGATGGTGAAAGTGCAAAACCTCTTATGTCAAAAAAAGCCATTTTTCAGAAATTGGAAAAAACTATCACGGATCTTTTTTTATGGTAATGTTTATCAATATGTGGGTTAAGCTCAACTTGATTTATAGAAAGTGACACCCTGTTTTAGCAAAATTTTTTGTCAGAGGTCGTTGACCCCTAGCACTGATGTCACATCAGATATGACTGAAAATGTTGACTTACAAGGTTTTGCACTTTCACTTAGTAAGGTGCAAAACCTTGTAACTCGACCATTTATCACATTTTAAAGCAACTTGCAGTATTCAATGTACCTTTAATCCATAGGTAAACAGTAAAAAATATAATTAGACCTTGATAAATAACAACAGCTAATTTTAATTAGTGGCTACAATGGCAAAAATGAGGAAAATGACACTTTTTTCAAATTTTTGTGCACACTTTTTTTCAATAGCCTATATCACCACAATAAATATAGGGAGGTAAAAAATTTTAAAAAAGGAAATTTCTTGTGAGCCATTAAAAACGTACCACAATCATAATTTTTCAAAAAAGGTTGAAAAATCCTAAATATGTGCTTCAAAGTTCTAATTTGAGTTACGAGGTTTTGCACTTTCACTTTTTGGAACAAATCGACATGCAAGGTTTGGTGAAATCATTCTGTTACAGCTTCAAAAATAGCAAAGAGGCAAGGTGAACAATTGACAACATGTATTGGATATTGAATTAGTCATTCCACTCAAAATCTAAAAATAGCAAAATTTTGACATACGAGGTTTTGCACTTTCACCATCGATATGTGTTATTAAAATTTATTTAAAAAATAACATCTATATGTCTGAAAAATTATACACTCTTGATCTAAATGCTGGAATATTTGGATTTTCAAGGTGTCAGGACTTCAAAGTTCTAAAATTGTGTATGTTCATGTAAACTGTGCCCGGTTTCATTGCTGGGATTTGATCAGATCAGTAGAGCTGACCTAAGATTCAATATGATACATATATCGTCGCAACACAGTTTCAATTATCGATAAGTACAATTTCTCGATGTCATAAGGAGCTTCAAATGCGCACTAAAAAGTTTTGCAAAAGTTTTCTGCTACATAAATCCGATGCCTGATGAAAAAATATTTGCAATTCAACACATTCAATCACCAATTTTTATAACATTAAAGTCCTGACATCTTGAAAAATCAAATTATTCCAGCATTTTAATTTTGATCCTTAGTGTAGGACCATTGAATTGTGTCAGTGGCAAATGATTTATAATTCTGGGTTAGGCATTGGGGAAGCCCCCGGCAATGATACCAGGGATTCCCATCAACCAGTTTTTCTAGCATTGTTTTCCTGCATCTCTAAACGGTACTCAAATAATATGTATGTTCCTGTAAACTGTAAAAAAGAGCTCGGTTTCATTGCTCAGATTTGATCAGATCAGCAAAGCTGACCTAAGATTCGATATGATACATATCATCGCTACACAGGTTCAATTATCGATAAGTACATATTGTCAATGTCATAATGAGCTAACTGCCTTGCTTCACTTCTGACAAATTCATTGATTGGCTACATGTATAATTATATATTGCACAGGTCCTTCGACAAAACATGTCTGTCAAGTTTTTAAGATAACCTTATTTTAAACTATGTGCAGATCTTTATGAAAAGTTCATGACACCATATGCAGGACTAGTAGGTCAAGCATAAATGTAACCTCCAAGAAGTGCCCTGTAAAATCAGGACAAGCATAAATGTATCCTCCAAGAGGTACCCTGTAAAATCAGGACAAGTGACAGCCTATTTTGGGGTAGGCCAAGTTAAAACCCTTCTTGCTTTTATAAGGTGAAAGCATGCATGTCCAGATTTTGCACGGTCACTGCACTGGAGGATGATGCATATATTACATAAATGATGCAATCAATAAAGTTCGAATTTGGTGAATATTGTTCTCACTAGTATTTTTCCAAAGGTGCACTTAGTACGCTATTTGTCTCATAATTCGGGGGAGGCGGTCGTTCACCATCTTCAATGTCAACATGTGTTGGTGCTATACTTTCGTATGCCGGGGGCAAATCGGCGTCATTTGGTGACTGGCCGTTAACGTCAAAGGCTGAATGTTGCTGTAGAATGTAAATGGAATAATGTGACTCGCCATTTGTGGAAAATGCAGGGTTATAATTTGGTGGTAAGTTTGAACCTTGTTGATGATAATCAGATGGATCTGAGTATGGTGGATAAAACTGCGGTGCTTGATATCCTTGCAAATCGCTCTGCCATGCAGCTGAATCAGGTGCAGCTGAATCGGCCTCAAGATTAACCCCTGGTGGTGTCCATTCATTATCACCAGATGGCGCTTCGTTATCACCAGACGGTGGTGTCCATTCATTGTTAAAGGATGGTGGTGACCATGCACCATCACCAGATGGTGCCTCATTGTTACCAGATGCCAATGTCCAATTATTGTCAATAGATGGCGCTGTCCATTGGTTATCACCAGATGGCGCTGTCCATGGCTTCCTTGCAAGTCTGTTTTTGAACCTTATACACCCACAACAGCAGATGCAGATGATTGGAAGCAGTGAAACAATGATTGATGGGAGAAGTATGGCAAGATCTGAAAAGAAACAACAGTAATAACTCGTCAATGAAGCTATTTGATAGAGAGGATATCTAAACTAAAGTTTTTATCAAATGATCTAACAAGATTCTGCACAGGAGCATATCCAGAAATGGCCTGAGGGGGCGCATAACTTGGGGGTCAATACGGTTTTTTTAGCGACTTTTCCTGTCTTTCCCATGTTAATTTTGGGCCGGGGGGGGCACGCCCAATGCTCCCCCTTAATACGCCACTGATTCTGCATATCGCTTTGGGACAGGTCGAGTGTCAGAATAGCGAACACTTGGAAATAAGAACAGATAACAACAAATTGAAAGCCTCAGTGATCGATATAATAGCTCAAAATTTTTTCATTGTTGGTATCTATCAAAGTCACAGGTGGGAATCACTTCAAGATAAGAGATAAGATGATGCACTGCTTCATTGTGTTCTTAATAGACAGGGACAGGGGTGGGTCTCTGAGCACAAAAAATTCCTTGCGCTGTATTATAACACAAGAAAGTGTTTTTGGACCACCCTAATGTATATCTCAAAATATAATTCCAAATATCTTATAAAAAATTTTATAAGCAAATATAATAAAACTGACAAGCTGCCTCGAAAAGTGTGCAATTTGTTGTTCCAGTCATGCTGAAAAAGCTCAGTATATGTATTCTTTCCCAGCTATCTTGAAATAAGTTTCTGCTGCATGTACTATCTCAGTCAGCAATATTTGATTTAGAAGTAAATAATTGAAGTTTTCAGACACTCAAAACAATTTAAAACTGTCACCATTCCATAAAAAACTTAATTTATTCCCAGTGAGACGAATTCCGCGGCCCCCGTCATTAAAAAATGTAATTACTGCCCCCTTATTGTGAAACTTTAATTGCACTGTTATATATCCTTATTGTAAGCAATGTCACGCCTAAATGTCAATCATTGATAATATACTAAGCTAAAATAGTTCAGCAATCAACCATAATATAATTTATGTTCTGCTGGTCTCGGTCTCGACAGCTGACGCATCGGTCTCGGTCTCAGATGGTCAATGTCTCGGACGTCCTGGCCTCTACTCCAACACTGGCCTATATTCATAATTATTTAAGTGGCCCCTAGATATCTTCGAGTGGCCAAATAACCCAACCTGAAAATATTTATAGCCTATGGATCCCGGTCCCTACCAATACTAGTTGGTCACTGCTTATGATATTTGAAAAATCTGTCCGAACGCTTGGTACGCATATTAAAAATCTTTAAACGATTTGGCAATCAGGCCTCCTAGCAGCCACGACCAAAAATATTCTATGAAATTTATAGAGCTCTGTGTCGCTTACTCCTGCAAAATGTAGGGAAAATAAATGGCTTTTGGACTTTTTAGGATAGATTAATATCAAAATCACCGGTTCAAGAGATCGAGCGGTGACACTGGACCTGCAGGAAATGTACTGTATCTGTCATGAATAGTGTTAAGACAATATACATTGGCATCTCGACGAAAGAATGAGCTGAAATTCTTGTTATTTTTTTGGACAAACAATTAACAGTAAACTGTAATTTAATTACACATGAAAAGCTGTAAATTTATTATTTTAATGCCATCAAATATAGGGATTTATATGATTTTTTTACAGAAAGCTTGAAAATATAGGGAGCCAAAAAAATATTGGAATTTATAGGAAATGCAGGGCCGCAGGGAGCCCTGGCCGCATTCTTACTTGGTCCAGATGAAGGGGTGTGTCTTGTTGTGGTCGTTGAGGTAGTCGTTGACCTTGTCGTCGACGGGGGTGTCACGGGTTGATCGTAGCATTCTTGTTCATCACGGCAGGTTCCGATACAGTGACAGATTGTGTCACAGACGTGGACAGCTTCAACGCATGTGCCATATCCACAGGAATAATAACCCCTAAGGCAGCCTGAAAATACGAAAAGGTAAGTTCTCCTTCACATCAGCCAAAAATAACAAAAGCTAAGCTTCCGAAAATAACACAACAAGACACTTGCTGAAGTGCCATGGACCACAATAGCTTCTCAGCGAAGCTAACTAGAATTCGTGTCGCAAGCGGAACGTACGGGAGTTCGCCGCATGCTGGTAGATATCGATGTAAAAGACTCGAGAGAGTGTCGCAGCGAGACTCACGCAGATCTCGAGGAAAACAAGAAATTCTGCTGTCAATGCATGATTGGGAAAACAGTGAAATCCAACATTCCTTTAGATCTGCAGGATTTCAGCTGAAGTACAGCAATCTCGTAGATTTGTGAGACCTTAAACAAGTCCTTCAGATTCGCAGGACAAGTCGGTGGGAAACTCAGTGCCTTGTTTTGCAATATAGATTGAGTTACAGACTCGGGGCAGGCAATAAAATTTATGTCATCCTAGTGCTGTGTTTCTTTCACATTTCATGGATCACAATACAGATCGTTTTTATGCCATTTATAGGTCTGAAAATAAGATAACTTCGAAATAACGTGCAAGCACTTTAACAGCTGCTTGTAGATAGACTTAGTATCTATCTATCTATCTATCTATCTGTCTATCTATCTATCTATCTATCTATCTATCTATCTATGTATCTATCCACATGTTTATCCTCCCTCCCTCCCCTCCCTTTTTTCCTTCCTACTTTCCTTTCTTTTTTCGTTCCTTCATTCGTTCCTTCATCCCTTCCTTCATTCCTTCCTGCCTTCCTTCATACGATCCTTCTGTCATCCCTTCCTTCATTCTTTCTATTGAATCTGACTGCTGCTGTTGGTGCTGGTTTCATGGAGCTGCATGGTCATTTGAAATTCGCGCAAAAAAAATGAACATTTTAGTTTCGTAAATAAAAATTTTAATGTCACAGAAGTTTACCAAAAGTTGATGGCAGCAAGATAAAATTATATTGAGACTGTATGCTAAGTTTCAAGGTGATAGGGGAAATAGTGCGACTTCCTATATGGTCGGAGGCTGATTGAAAATTCCTCCTGCAATACAGGCTGCAAGCAGTTGTAAAAATCCGACATTGGATTTTAAAATTGGACTCTGGATTTCTTCTACTTGAAATAAGCTTTAATTTGAGCCTATTGTCAAACCTGTAGACAAAATACAGATTTTTCCTGATAAGTTTTTGTGTTTCAAATGTCTTGAATTGGTTTAAATACTGCAAATCTGCAGGCATCTTCCAGGGAAGCTACAGTCTGTCACTCTGGTACAACACTTAGGAGTAAAGGATGCGGACCAAGTAGCTGCAGACCCAGATTAATGCGGACCAGACAGATTGAAGACAAAATAGGCCTATATTTTTTAAGCAATGGCACTCAACTAGCACTGACTAAAGCGCCGTGAATAGGCTTGCCTATTTCCGCACCGTTTTTTTGGTCCACATACTTAGTATACTTGGAATGCCTGTTTATCAACTTGCTTGTAACTAAAGTTCAGAAATAGGCTTTAATATTACTTATTTAGAAGTAATAATAATCCACTTTTTAAAAATTGTTTGGTATATATAGTCTGAAAGTTGAATATATATAGTTATGTGTAACAGAGACAACATATTCTTTTTTTATTGGCCAATAGACCTATTTCACTGAATGTGCTGAACATTTGCCCCAAATAACTTCTAGGTAATTCCATGATTCTTAATTTGCTTTCCGCACATGGAAGATGTATGCCCATTAAACCTAAAAACACTACTTCCAAAATTTAATCTGAAAGAATTAGGAAGTTATAAAGCCTCAACAATGCTCAAAGTTACATGAAACAATACCCATGGAAAGTGTCCTGCGTTCACGTTTCTTGAGGTTGTATAATACTATGATCTCAGGGAACAACAGGAGAGTTGCAGCAATTATTAAGGTTTTGAGCTCACCCAAAGGCAGCATTAAAGCACGTAATCTGAATTGGCATGGGGACAAACAACATGAACAATGCTATGATTAATTTTGGACTCAGGCTTGGAAGGCTCAGCAACTGCCATAAGGGAACTTTCACTTGCGGTGCAGAGGGGTTCAAAACTGAACAATTGGACCTCACAGGAGATGAAGGACTGCATCCTCTATTTATCCTTAAATTGACATTTGGTTCCCGAATATAATTATTAATTTAATTACATTTATTGATTGTATTATTTTCAAAATACGTAAAATGGTGTGATAAGCACGAATAAATGGTATATATATTTATATTAAAAGGCATTAAAAATACTCCAGCTCGGAGACACCTTGGGTGGACCAATCATAGGCAAGGGCGGGAAATCTATCAGCCGATGAAATTTTAAGAGTACTGACACCAAGCACCACTTTTCCCCTAGTGTTTACTGAGAGAACCGTCCCTGAAATTAGTCTATTAGTTCAGGTACTTCTAACAGCCAATAGGAACAGATTGAGTTTCAACCAATAGGAGAGGATCATCTTTAAATATTAATATTCAGACTAAAAGTCTAAAAGAACTGTCACACTTTGCAGCACATATACTTTGATCAAGAAATGAAAGGGCAGTTATTCAAAAGACATGACTTAAAGTGCAATTATATTCAAATCTGGCAATCAGAAGTGGGTCTTGCAATCAATTGGATTACAGAGAGTGCCATTCTTTGGCTTGGATCAAATGCAATTGAAAATACACATTCAATTGGATGGCACCTCCAGATTACAGCCTACACTTCCAATTCATGGCTTTTGAAGAGATCAATTGTCTTGACAATAAAAAAATATTTATTTTATCACAAAGATAGAATGAAACTGAATTAGTGTGATTGTACTTAATAAAGAAGAATAACAATCTTATTGTAAAAATGTGCTATTTAACATCATGTAGCATCAACAATGCACAAAAAAAGTATAGGCCTATGCATTTTCAACGAATTCTCAGCAATGAATAAATATATCTCCATGAAAAAACGAAATAATACAGTCTAAGATATGGGAATTCTAAAGAGCCTAAAATTTTAATTTTAGCCCTAACAGAAGTGTCCGAAAAACTATTGGAAAGACATGAGCCAATCATGGACCAGGTAGCATGAACCTAGGATCTTGACCAATCAGAATCCCTTTTACATTTACACCATGGCTGATATATGCATTTTCAACAAATTCTCAGCAATGAATAAATATATCTCCATGAAAAAACGAAATAATATAGTCTATGAATTGAGGATTCTAAAGAGCCTAAAATTTTAATTTTAGCCCTAACAGAAGTGTCCAAAAAGCTATCAGAAAGACATGAGCCTTCTTCTTCTTCTGGTTTATATTCCGCCTGTTTCTCAGGCGAACCTCCGATTAAGGATAAAAACTAATGTAAAATCCTTTGAGGAGTAAAATTCATGTTCAGTAGTTAAAAGTTAATAAAATCCGCTAAGAGCACTCCATGAGGCCGGAAAATGGCACCAGGTTAAAACAAGGACTAAAAACTTTTGAACTAAGAACTACAATCTAAGAGCTAAAATACTACGGCTGTGCTATATCTTTTAAAAGCGTGGCAGGCAATTTAATATAGGAAGGCTAAAATTGATTATGTCGTTTGTGGCGTTTCGGGCTGGGGTTTTATACCCTCCTTAGCGACAACCTAACCCCTCCTGGGCTGCTCGGCTACCCGGGTGTAGTATAGGTCTCGCCGCTAATGTCACTCTTCCTGGTTGTCTAAAACTAGCTTCTGCAACAAGTAGTCGCGCTCCCTGGCTAATTTGTGGCATAGCAAGCTACAGAGTTTGTTAATCTGGGAACGGCCATCTTGTGGAATTTCAATGGGTCTAAGCCCATGTGCTTTAGACCCTACGTAGCAGTTGCCGTTGAGAATCGCAGAGCAAAGTTCATCCTTGTCCACTGGAGGCCTGGCCCCATGTTCCTCGTAATACTCTATTATTTTTGCGATGCCACTCCTTCTGTGTCCTTCCAGGGCCTTACATCTTACCAAGATGTGGGCGATGTCTTCCACTTCCGCTCTGCATAGCTTACATGACGCACTGGTATTTGTTGAAGAAAATTCTGCTCTTAGCTTTTGGGTCATAAACCGTCCACTGAGCATTCTGGCCCTGCAGGTGGATGCTTCGACCATTCTCGTTTCGCCTCTACATGAGTCCCATAAGCTGTGATGTATCAGGTTTATATTAGGAATAAACCAGCAGAGGGTGCTCTTATCTCTCGCTGCCGTAACCAGTTTAGTTCCCCAGTGTAACTTGACGGCTGTTTTCACCTCCCTTTTCCACTCTAGTTTCGATTTAGGGAATTTCAGGTTTTTGTGGACATTTAGGCCATAGATGTCTCCAATGTTACAAATCGATGCAAACCAACTGTGCTTGCTGTGAGCACTAACAGCCATTTGTCTCTCTGCAAGCTTGTATAGCATATGCTCTCTGGGTAGGCGGCAGATATTGCCGAATAGTGCAAGGGACTTTGGTGCAGTTGACCTTCCAATGGAATAGCACCGATAAGCAAATAGATAAACTCAACAGCACAGTTTTGGGGCAAGCCCTGAATTTGTCGAAACATTTTTATATAAGTCTGACATAGCGACTGAAGGTCTTCCTTGCGCAGAACTGTTGCCTCTAAACCATGCAGGAGCTTCGGTGTGACATAACATTGAATAATCTTGACCGCTGCGGGTGGGTCCAGCCCATTGACTCCGTGGAGCCCTGTCTTCAGTAGGGAATATGCCATGCGCCTTGCCTTCAGTATGTTGTGGTTAACGTCGACTCTTCCTTTTCCACTGTCCCATTTTAGGCCGAGGTGGACGAAGGAGTCATTGGTAGTAACAGGTGTGTCGGCAATTTTCCATACTCTGGAGTTGATTACTTCAGATTTTCCTCTTGTAGAGACCAGCTTGGTGATAATAGTCTTCTTCGGGTGTAAACTGTATTTATGCTCGCTTGCGTATTCAGCAGCAGTATTCAGCAATGCTTGCAGTTGTTCTTGTTGGAAAGTCATTAATATTACATCATCTGCGCATGCGGGGCTTCCAATCATGAACCAGGTAGCATGAACCTAGGATCTTGACCAATCAGAATCCCTTTTACATTTACACCATGGCTGAGTCTGTGTGTAACACTGAGGGAGCAGTCAGTGAATGTAACTGAATTTATGAATGTTGATAAAACACTGGAATTTGTCCTTTTCCTCGAAATATTTACCAAATTACCACTTAACTTTGTCATGTACAACCTTAAAGACATAGCAAAATAAATTTAACATGTAAGAAACAAATTTTAAAACTTTAATTTTCCATGTCAACATGAATTACTGGCTGCTCCCGCGTGAATAAACACCCATTTGGTTGAAAACTAAAACCTTAATATTAAATAAACCAGAATCACAAGAAGCAAAAAGTCATAACCACGCCTCTTTTATGCATCATATTAGTCCCTTGAATAAAAAAAACACTTTGGAAAGTGTTCCCTTGTCTCTGACAAGCGATCCAAAAATTTCTGACAATCATACCGATCCCAGAGGGAGAGAGCTGGCTCTCTCCAAATAAATGAAAAAATTTAACTAGGACTTACCTTCACAAGATCGTTCATCTGACCAGTCCCCGCAGTCATTATCACCATCACAAACATAATTTGTGTAAGTGCAGCGGTTGTTACAGCCGATAGGTCTACATGCCCGATTTGCAAATCGGGCTGCCTTTTGCATGCCAGACACTAAAATAGGTCTTTGTCATAATATCTACTCCCCTCACCATGCTTTGCCAATATCCCTACAAAATATACAAAAAGTGCAACCAAGCCAAATTTTCTACTGAACTTTTCCATAAGTTCTAATGTGCTATGTTAGAAACTTTGTCCTAATATATTTGACAGCCATCTCTTCTACATCAAATAGTGACCAAATAGTGCCTCATGGTTAGAAACTATTTTGACACTATTTGTAGAAGATATGGCTGTCAAGCACTGCCATATTTTCTTCTACACAAGGGGGCAGCACTCCTCAAGTGTGCAGGCACAGGAGAGACACCTGGTGACAGGCGGTGAAATGACATCTATTTAGCCAAATTTACCTAAATTAGCCTGTCTCATGAAATTCCTGATCTTTTCTCAAAGAAGTCAAGTCATTGTCAATCTGAACTGCCAGGGATGGGTTGAGTTCTAGTTCAGTGAAGCAGATATTGATAATTTCTGTCCAGATTCATTAAAAATTATTTCCCAAATGACGTGAAAATTAATTTTTTTAAGGGGATGTTAATCCAATAATATTGAACAGCAAGCAAACAAAAGGCACTGAAAACGCTTGCAAACAAAACAGTCATTGCAAACGAAGTGACGTCAGGCATGATGTCACTTGATGATGTCACTTGATGACAGCACAGGTTGGCCAGTTCATGTATGGCAAAAAGTCGTAAAACCAAAATCTTCTTGGTGCAGAAAATCCTTTCTTAAAAAATTGCATTTTAATGCAATTGTCATGAAACTGCTACAAGATGTAGCCAAGTGACGTTTGCATCTACGCTGCAAAGGGCGTGAAGATTCATCGAACAAATTTTATTCGCCAGCCCTCTAAATTTAGACATGTGAAAAATTTGTTTTTCCGTGGTCAGAGTGCCGTATTAAACAAACGGTTGACCCGAAATTAATGCCGTGTTCAGCGAAGACGCAAGAAGTACCCAGGAAGGTGCTCTATCAATTTCAAGGCTTTAACTGCAAAATTGAGGGAGCGAGGTCATTTTTACTGTCATGGAAATAGTTTTTTTGTCTTTTTTTTCCATGTCAAATGATGCGAATATTTTTGGGAAACCCCTGGGAATCAACATAAAAATTGGGTTAATTGTCCCTCATAACAATAAAAAGACCTTAACCAGTTATTTGTTGACATAGCACAAGCCAATTTTGTAAATCCGGTTAACTAACACAGAAATTCACTAACACAGGCTAGAGTTAACCCACTCGTAGATACAATCTAATACAGAAGTCACAGGCCCCTCTCCTTGGAGTAGATCTATATTGATAATAATTATATGTCCAGATTCATCAAAAAATTATTTCCTAAGTATTCACTGGCTTTCATGATTTTCCTATTGATAGTCTGTGAGTTTCACGGCTCTGAACATGGTAGGCCTATGTTTTGCAACAGAGAAATAAGCTTTTTCGGATCTGAAATTCGAGATGTTTTGTGTTTAAACAAATGAAGTTTTCGCCTGCTATAAAATTCTTAAACAAATTCTGAAAGCCAGGTGACAAAATTCAAGTGTTGACTCAAGTAGTCCCTTGCTTCCATGACGCACATGAAAATCGCGATATTTTATGTTTAAAGAAATGGCCCTAATGACTGCTACAAAAATCGTAGATAAATTCTGAAAATCAGGTGATAAAATTCAGGTATTAACTAAAATGTTTGCCAACTTTTTTAATTTTCTGATTCATGGTATTTGAGTTTCAGGTCTCTAAACATTGTATGTTTTGCAAAAAAGTTAGCAGCATGACGCAAATGAAAATTGCGATCTTTTATGTTTAAGTAAATGGCCTTATTGACTGCTAAAAAAATCATAGATAAATTCTGAAAGTCAGGTGATAAAATTCAGGTATTTACTGAAATATTTTCCAACTTACATAATTTTCCTGCTCTTGGTATTTGAGTGTCAGGTTTTTGAACATTGTATGTTTCGCAAAAAATTTAGCAGCATGACGCACGTGAAAATCGCGATCTTTTATGTTTAAAAAAATGGCCTTATTGACTCCTAAAAAAATCATAGATGAATTCTGAAAATCAGGTGAAAAAATTCAGGTATTGACTGACATATCCCCAAAGTTTCATAATTTTCCTGCTAGTCATAAGCGAGTGTCAGGGCTGCAAACATCACCACGTTTTCCTGAAAAAGAACAGCAACTCTACTGCATAGCATGGTAACGTCACAATAGGACCCAGAGAATAATTGGCAGAAGCCAAAGTACCATACGGCCAGCCAAAGCTTCAGATGGTAAGGCAAAAGCATCTGATGGAATATCATCTGAGGAAAAAGGGTCTGATGAAATATCCAAATAGCATCTTGGGGGATATTTGATCTTTTCAAATATCCTCATAGTGCTATTTGGAATATCCAAAGTCTTTTGAAAAGCACTTTTTGCTATTAGACACAATGGCAGTAGAGGCATTGTCACAAGCAGCGGTTGTTGGAGCACCAGAACTCCTTGTATGTATCCTTACATGCTGTAAATTACATGATCTTATTAAATAACATTTTAAATATGTGATTTGAAACAGTGCCATAGCTATAATGGGCCCAAATTGTTCTTTTTTCCCAAATACCCGAACCCCCATTTAATTTCAAATGTTAAAATTCCTTGACTTACACTTCTAATTAATACAAATTTTAAATGTATTTATAATGAAATGCCCACGTCCAGTAATAACTATTTACTAAAACACAGGTATTGTTGTTTTGCATTAATAAACTGTCAGAAATCTTGTCAAAACAGCCCATTTTAGGCAATCCGAGGGCTGAATTGATCAATATAGAATTTTATGAAGTAAGCATGACCTCTGTGTTATTCAATATCACCAAAAAGCCATAGCTACCCCCCCCCCCCAAAGATCATCCGGTCGGCCCCTTATATATAAACAGTTTTTAAAAGTGACAAAGAGTTGATTTCGAACAAGAAAATAGCCACCTTTTGTGATCGAAAATAGTCACCTTCGGGTACCTTGAGGGTCGTCCAAATATTGTTGTGGGTGAGGGGCACGAAGCCTCCAATTGTACTTACTGCTGTGTGTGTATAGTATAGTAAGAGAGAAGAAGAAACATCCTGGCTCAGCTGTCACAAAAAGTCTACATCTGCTTCCTGTTTAGACGTTCTGGCTCTCTGATTGATCAACACTGCAGCATAACGATGACGTCATTCACCACCAAGACAATGGTGACGTCATGGCAACCTGTCAACTGTGCCTCAATTTGGCATAATTTTAGACGTCTGATGACTTTGGGGCCAAAAAAAAACCATGCACAGCACTTGGTTTTGGCCTATTTCTTGCAAAGGTTTAGGGGGGGGGGGGGGGGGGGGGGGTCTGTCTGAAAACTAAAATCAGCTTATTCTGCATAGGCCTATGTTGTTGTTGCACAAGACTGCTGTATGGTGTTGACAAATTTACATAAGTTGTGTGCAGATCTATGTTTATTTTCATGACTTGATTAGTTGATTGATCAGTCAATTTTTACAAAATAATTTATGTATAATTAGATCATTAGGGGCCAACCAGATGATCTTTGCGGGGGGGGGGGGGGGCAGTTGTGAAAAGTTTGCTTCCCACTTGACATTGGAAAAAAAACTTTGTTCTGCATATGAAAAAAAAAGTTTGTTTCCACCTGTAGCTGGGGTACCATGATGCTAAAATCGCGAAAAAAAAGTTTATTGTGCGTCCGCTTGCAAATAAAATTGTTTGTCGACGCTTTTTTGAGAGCTTTAAAAAAAATTTGTCCCGGGGGTAAAAGCCATGGCCCCCCCAAACTATCGTCTGGTCGGCCCCTTACAATGGTTTTGGAGAATAAAGTTGATTTGTTTGCATGGGTACTACCAGATTTATTTTTATAAATGTTTTTTAAATGAATAATTTTATTATTCAAGATATAAATATATATTAAATAAATCTTGTCGCAGCCGACTCGCAGGGGAGGCGAGGGTCAGAACTCAGAAGTCATACAATGCCAGAAAACCTCCAGAACGGAACAGGTGTTTCTAGATCTGAGTGACTTTTGGCATAGGGGGGCAAACATTTAATTATCAGGGGGCTTGGTTTTAAAAAGATGTTGCTTTTAATAATTTCCCGCCGAGGAAAACTCCAAGCCTTGGAGTTTTCCTCGGCGGGAAATTATTTATTTAGTGGAAACAGTGGCAGTAATTATTTATTTCAAGTGCATGAAGTCCCTGAATATTAATTCCTAAATCAAGCACCATCTTTTTAAAACCCCAACCAGAAATTATTTATTTCAAGACTGCCCACAAAAAAAAAATTATTTATTTCACCAAAAATGAGCAAGATGTTTTTTTGTTTTTTTTTAACTCCAAGCCCCCCCCCCCTGGATATTAAATGGTCTCCCCTTAATTATTCAGTATTTAGTAGACTATCTTTGTATCACATGATAGCTACTGTGTTGTAACAAGTCACATGCAATCAATTGTTTTGGGATAGTCATCCTTCCAAAGTTATCGGCATGTAATGACAATGCATCATCCGCAGAGCCAAGGGCTTTGGAGTCGGAGCAGGTTGTCCAGCAATTCTGTGGTATGAAATTCCCTGACTTTTGCCTGACTAAAATATGAAATTCCCTGACCACATTTTCGTGACAATTCAAGCAGTTCAGTATAATTAAACTATCTGCATCCTCACCTATGATCATCGGATAGCGTTTGTCACATTTTAAGCAAAGTTACCAGGTTATTCAGGGTTATTCAGTGTCCTACATTCACTATATCATGCACTTTCATTGTAAAAGATGACCAGTTTTTATCTGGGATTGTGTTTCTCTGATCTTTTCATAGTCATCAATTGGGTGGTCGGCGAGCAGTTGTGCAATTTTGGTCATTGAGGTATCAGAATTTCAAAATTCCCTAACTTTCAGCATTTTTTCCTTTTTCCCTGACCGACATAAAAATTCCCTAACTTTTCCCTGACCTGGAAGATATTTCAAATTTCCCTGACTTTTTCCTGACCGCTGGACGCCCTACAGAGTCGGAGTCGTGGAGTCAGAGGTTTTTGGGTGAAGTCGGAGTCGAAAATTTAAGTGCTGACTCCTGACTCCCAGAAAGTTAATAATTTATAAATATAATTTACAAAAACAAACTTCCAAAGAAAGTACTCATGTACAAAATCCTTTGAAAACTTTGTAGAATGACTTTTTCTTCTCTGTTAACCATGTAATATTTATGTGCAATAATGCCGATAATCAGAGTCGGGAGTCCGACTCCCGGAGTCGGAGTTGTAGTCATAATTCAGGAGACCCAAGGAGTTGGAGTCGGATTTCAGAAAGGCAAAGGTGGGAGTTGGAGTTGGTTCACTTATCACCTGACTCCAAAGCTCTGGCAAAGCCTGCATCAGATGTTTCCCAAAGTTTGCAAAATGAAAACTTAGCGGCCGACCAGATTGTTATTAATAGTCACGCATCTGGTCTTCTGGTTGGCCCCTTACTGCAATACTCTCTCAGAAGCACGCGCATGTGTACCAATAATACTCTATAGACAATACAAGCGTATGCAATTCGAATTCTGAGAATGCAGGAGCAGAGCCATTTTGCAAATAACACACAGATATGGTGCAAATGCAATAGTTGACCTTGTACATCACACTTATTTTGATAATGTTCTGGCATGCAAAGTATTTTTTCTTTTATAGTATTTGCATATTTTAAAGAAATACAAAACTGGTGGGAGCCTATGTCAAAGTCACATGACAAATTCCAATTAGAATACAACCATAGCAGTGATCACAAACTGTTATACATTGTTTGTTACTGTTTGTGCGTTCAGCAGTTAGACATGAGATAAAAATGTATAAGAATCTGCAACTTATCGAAACAACAACACCCAACAATAACTGTGAATTTTGAGGAAATGTTTTTCATAGTCAACTGTCAAATTTGATAGAATCTGTGACAAATATATCAAAATACAAATGTCCAGGGCATTTCTTGGACTGGTCATATGCTAGTATATGGATGGATTAAATCGATCTGCAAGCCCTGATATACTATGTCTATCAATGACTGGTACTTCCGCTCATGCTCTGAAGTGCTTGATGATGGATGATGATAACATTGTCAGCAAAAAGCCTCAAACGTGGAATATTTTATTTACTTTCCTTAGCAGAGAATAGAATGGGTTTGCAAATTTTGGAATCAAGGTTTGTTCAACGGTATTAAATTTCTTATATATATACAATAACTCCAATCGAAATCTGCGAACAAGTTATCTGGACACATAAAAAACTTTCTTGCCTTCATAATTAGTATTTTGGAAATTTGTATGATAAATGGTATGATAACATACATGCGTATCTACCAAAAGTACTAAGTTGGCAAAAAGGATTAAAAAGTTGATTTTAGGCTATGTTTCAAATAACCCCACACTTCAAATGGCCCCGGTCTCCCCAATCCTTCACACACACAATTCACTGAAAGACTCTGCAAATGGTGGACCTGCATTCTGCAATGTAAAAAAATACTATGCTCCAGTGGCGCCCTTACTTTCGCTCCACACTGTACAAGACTGTTTTTTATTCATTATAATTACTTATGCTTTTATGTTTGTATGAATTTAATATCAATAGTTATATCCCAATGTCTATTTCTATCATCCTTTGCCTCATTGCCGTGTCTTCCTCTGGTCCTGATTAGCCTATGGACTTTACCCCTGGGATGAACTTTTTTTTTCGTTCGTGGCGCGTCTACGAACAATTTTTTTTCGCATGCGGACTCGCGACAAACTTTTTTAATCAAAATTTTAACATTGCGGCACCCTAGCTACAGGTGGAAGCAAACCATTTTTTCTATTTCCATGCGCTGAACAAATTTTTTTTTCAGTGTCAAGCGGGAAACAAACTTTTTTTCCACCAAAAGTCCATAGCCCCCCTCCAAAGATCATCTGGTCGGCCCTAAAGCCCCAGTCCATCCGTCCATCCTACATTCAAATGTGCATAATATATATACTAGCATTTTCCCGTGATAGAAGAATATTTTGCTGAGTGGCACACATCATTTGTAACAGGCATTTTTTAGTCAAGATGCATGAATTACACTGAGATGCAGAAATACCCAAGTTTCCCAGAAATATAACCTGATGCTCAAAGAAAGGGAGCAGGTGGTAGAGAACTTGCAGGTGCCGCCCTCTTGTGTATTGTACATGAATGAGCTTAAAACTAATCCTAATTAATTAGAGCAGTTTGAGAAGTCTGATAGGCCCCAAAAGGGGAGGCCCAAGCCTTGAGTGTTCATGGAAGGTACAGGGAAAATTATAAGATGATTCATTGAGTAAAACTTCTGATATTTCCCGGATCCTATCATTTTAATTGGAAATTAAACAGAAAATAAATATATTCACACAGTAAAAGTACTGAAAAGCACATCAAGTACACAGAATACTAAGTTCCAATGACACACATTTATCTAACTAGCAAAAAACCGCATGTTTCTATGATACACAGAAGCAGAGATGATGCATTCCTTCATTTTCTAATGATCTGGTGAATTTAATCCAAATTAATTGATTAACAAGTAATCATTTTATAACGTCTCATGAAAGGTCACAGGTAAGTGCAACAAATGCAGACAATTGTTGTTGTCTAGAAAAAAGAAGAGCTACATTTAGTTACATTTTGTTGTGTTGATCTCATGTCTGGAAATCATGCAATAAATTGCTACATTTTGTTGCACTGCTATAAGAGGTCATGAACCTGTCTAAGGGGCCACCATTTAGCCTTTAAAAGTTGAGGGGGGGGGGGGGCTTGGAGTTTTTTTAAATAAATAATTTCTTGCTCAGTCTTGGAGAAATAGATAAGGGACTTTGTTTGCAGTAAAGTATTATTTCTTTGTCTTGCCTAGTTGCCAACTCAGATGTTTTTTGCACTCTCCAAAGAAACGATCCACTACTATTAAACCCTGAATAAAGCCACGGTTTATCAGAAAAAATATTTTACAAGCTTTCAGTAATAATATTTCTGTATGTGGGCCTATATGTTCAATTAAACAAACACCAGAATAAATGCATAAATATCTCTTTGGTAAATGCAGTGCACATTCAATTTGCTGAAGTGTACCGCTTACTCTTCTGTTCAGTATCAATAATTAAAAAGACAGAAATTTTTTTTTCAACCTTTTTATTATTTTATTTTATTTTTTTTTTACAAAAAGTCCACAGCCCCCCCCCCCTCCAAAGATCATCCAGACGGCTCCTTCGCACTCTTTGATTCATGACTCTTGATTCATGACGTCAACAATTTTGGCGCCATTTCTGAGTTCCCAGAATGCGCCACGATGTCTTTGACAGGAAGTTTGGTAGACTTTGCAGTTTATGCCTTCAAAATTCTGTTTTCATGGCATTTAATGGACATGACAGGCTACAAATGACATCAAGATAGAATATAGCAGTAAAGGAAAGCTCTGGATGGGGTATGTGTACTGCCACAGTTGTTTATGTGCTGCTTTTACCAGCGGCCAAAATCATGTTGCTTCTCCTCTTCTATATTTACTATAACAACAACGTGACGTCAACACTTGGGGACTCCGTGGTGAGGGGGGGGGGGGTGGAGTGTAACCCTTAATGGATTTGCCTGAAATTTGTTGTGTGGACTAGGGGTCTATATCGTTGCCGACATTCGATACGATACGTATCATCGATACACTTGATCGATACACGATTCGTACCGTCGGTCCGCAAATTCGGGTTCGGATCCGCATTTTAGAGAAATCCGCAACCGAAAACGATTTTTTGGCCCGGAAAGTTGATCTCGCATCAGAGCAGACGTCAACATGACGGCCATCTCAACTTCAGTTCATGATTTTGTGGATATTTTCTGTTGAAAACTCGGCAATAAAACGACTTTTTTAGCTGAATTTTGCATTATTACACCGAACCGAAAGTGCTGCTTTGAAAACCGGTACGGGAACCGGCCAGACTGTACCGGTACGGCCGGTATTTATCGAACCGGTGTAGACCCCTAGTGTGGACTATGCACACATGGGGCACAACTGAACCCAAAAAGAGCATGATCTGAATTTTTTTTTTTCGAAAGATGAGACACCCTTTAATGGAATTCCATAGCACTTCCTACCCTTTCCATATTAATTGGGCCTGGGGGGTTGCCCCCCCCCCTAAATATCATGAAACTGGAAAACCATGCAGTTTATGGATGAAACCAGGGGCAGACTGGCGTATGTTGCGCAGTGGCAGCTGCCAAGAGCCCATCCACCAAGGGGGGCCCATTCAAAATGTCCAAAAAAGCTTTCAAAAGCAAAACTTTGCCATCAGGTTTATGATTTTATGATGAAACGAAATTATCTGAATGCGACAGCAGCCTCTCTCATGGGGCCGCTAATAACACTTTACCCAACTATACGCTATTGTATTTTGCTTTTCTCTTTTGAAATAACGCCGATGATAGGTACAGTATAACCCAATCAATTTTCCGAATTCCCACGCCCTCAGGAAGATGTCCTCACTTCCAACCACTCAGTTGTATGCCCTGACACTCAAATAGCTCGCACTTCCATGCCCTCACTTCAAAACCCCAATTTATACAACACTGGCGCCCTCTTCTGTTATTCAGAAACAAAATCATCATTGATTGCCTTTCACCTGTACCCCCATGCACCTGGGCCCCATGGGGTACAGCCTTCATTACAATATGTCACTTATTATATGTGGATGTTGACTTTGTGAAGTGTAATAAGGGGCCGACCAGATGATCTTGGGGGGGGGGATCTATGGATATTTGGTGAAAAAAAATATTGTTTCCCAATTGACACTGAAAAAAAAGTTTGTTCAGCACATGGAAATAAAAAAAAGTTTGTTTCCACCAGTACCTAGGGTACCGTAATGTTAAAATTCCGATTAAAAGTTTGTCGCGAGTGCGTATGCGAAAAAATTGTTTGTTGACGCACCGCGCACGAAATAAAAAGTTCGTCCCGGGGGTAAAGTCCATAGCCATAACTATCGTTTGGTTGGCCCCTAAAGCATACATGCGTCTTGACAGAACAATGAAATTTGTTATAGGATGAAATTAACATTTTGTTTATTTTCAAACTGTATGCCTAATATCTGGGTCAAAATTTGAAAACGGTGAAATTTCAGTCAGGCAAAATGTTGATTTGAAAGCAGGTTTAAAGGAGCTCCTTTCGATTTATTTTGCTAGGCAGCAACCATAATCAAAATAAGTGGCAAATAATTACATTTTTCATTTTTTCTACACTTCCATTAAGTTTTTCTTTCACACTACTTGATTTCAGCACACCAAACTTTATTTAGTTACCAAACTGTACACATGCCAAATGATTCCTGCGAAAAAATATCCTCTGTAACACTTTTTAAACTTCAAATAAAGCAATAAATGCCCCAAAATTAGCTATTTTTGACCTGTGAATCGTGACGTTAATGACAGAATATGACGCTTGTGACACTAATGGCTGGTAAATTACTTCTGAGCCTCTTAATTGTGCATATAAGTTAGTAATGTATCATAAGTGCAAAAATTATTGAAAAAATGTATGAAATTTTTTTGTTTTTATATGTATGCTGCACTCAGGAAGCTTACTGAAGTAGTATACTGCTGCAACTGTGCAAATAAATCAGGACTTCCAAAATGCATGTGACGTCACATTTGCCAATGACTAGTGTCACTTCCATTGGGATTTTAGAGTGATAGCGCCAAAATTGCCATTAGAATCACACATAGTTTATTAAAACCATGTTCGTTAATGACATGTGACGTTAATGACAATTTTGAACGAATATTTCCTGGAACCAGTGAATACATTATGTGATGCCAATCTTGGCTTACATTAAGACTTGTGTACACCAAAGCAAGTTCCAAGGTGATTTTTGTCCAGATATACGTTCCCAAAATTAGCCAGGAGGGCGTTTGTTAATGACAAATGAAGGTAGGACAACTGACATTTTGGTATAAATAGTGTAATTATCTATATTCTGTGCAGTTTATGGACTTGCAGCTGATCAGTCAGCTGCTAGGGTTCCTAAAGATCATCAAAATTGAAGTGGTATAAAAAAATGTTTGTCGGTTGATCTTTTATGAGAAAAATCACTGGGTGTGACGTTAATGACATGAGATTGGAGACAAATACACAAGAGCTCCCTGTTTTTGGGTAGCAATATCAGTCAAGCCACTTGTTTCAGAATTTGAAAGGGTGTTGGTCAAGGTTCAATTTGAGGTGCAAATGAGGTGGATTAAGGTGACAAGTTAAATTATTTGAGGTGATATGTGAAGGAAAATGCTAGTGGAGACAGGCCATTTTCAGGGGGGGTAGGGCACTTTCATTCAATTTTTGGAAGGGATAAAAGTTGTCTGCCATACATTTTCTGTGCCCAATTTTTTGCTGATATGTTGCTCTAAAAGAAATGACCACAACGAACCTTGCATGTACATTCATGTCCGTGTGAATTGCTCTAAGACACTGGAGACAAGAATTTCAGCTTTACCAAATTTTGACCCATCTACAGATTGTACTACAGGGGCCCCTAGACATATTTTGCCATGGGGCCCGCAATGCTGCCAGTTCGCCCCTGAATGAAACAATAGGTTTAACATGTTTTAAAATATTGTATAACTCACGTGACTCAACATAAAGAGTAGGACTATCCTTTATCAGTGGGTCTTCTGTTGTCTTCACCTCTGGGTGTCACAAACCTCCTTCCACTATATATTCTCCTCTCCTCGTTCCCGCTCTTGTCGCGTCCTTTTCTTTTCTAAATCTATCATTTTTCACATCGATAACACTTCTGTGTGTTATATTCTTAATAAGTCCTATACTCCTGTTCCAGCTCTGATGTGGTTTGTGAGGCAATGGTATCTTACTGTTGAACTGTTCAATCTAGCCGTAGCCCCAGTCTACATTTCCACTACAGACAACATCGACGCCGATGACCTTAGCAGACTCAAGGTCGACGACTTCAAGGCCAGAAATCCTTCAGCCTCTCCTACTATGACCTGGCCTGACCAGAGTTTCTTCAATCGTCCCACCTAGGCCTTCCCCCCCCCCCCCCGTTCTTATTTCCCATTTATTTTATTGCCTTTCAGCCCCCTTTTTCATTTCTTTTCAGGACTCGACCGGCGCGCAGAGTCCCTGGTGCAGTCAGGCTGGGCACCAAAGAGCAGGTCCGCCTACTCCACTGACATAAAACGGTACCTATCATTTACTCACTCTCATTCCATTACTCCTCACCCCCTTTCTGAGTTAAATATTCTCCGTTTTGTTGCTTTCTTGGACTCCCAGCGCTTGTCTGTTAATACGGTTAGGTCCTATCTCTCTGCCCTCCGAGCTTGGGTTATTTCCTTGGGCTTCCCGAGCCCACCATCTGGTCCCCCGGGTCACTCTAGCCACCAGGGCCATGTCCCGGGCCCAGCCCCCCTTCCCAGGCGACCCCCATCTCCTTCTCTCTTTTGGTCGCCATTGTTCATTCCCTCCCCTTTTCACAGGATTCGCTCGTCTTTGCCTCGGCTCTGGCCTTGCAGTTTTTTGCTTGTCTTAGGGCTTCGGAGCTTTGTCCTGATCCCAGGTTCTCCATTTTTCCCCTTAGATCCTCTCTAGTCTTTCTCCCCTCTCACGTCCCCCCTCTCGTTCGCTATTCAGCTCCTTCTTCTAAGACGAGTCCGCACGGTTTTGCGGTCTCGGTCGGCTGTTCAGGCCACCCTGTGTGTGCGCCTTGCCTTCTACATGCCCTTGTCTCCTCTTGTCCTGCCCCCCCTTCCACACCCTTGTTTCTTCTCTCTTCGGGTGACCCCCTCTCCTATCAAGTTTACAACTCTTGGCTCAAATTCTCCATCGCTTCATTGGGACTAGATCCCACCTCCTTTTCTTCTCACTCACTTAGAGCCGGCTCAGCCACTCAGGCTGCTAAAGCCGGTTTCTCTTCTGTACATATCCAGCGACTGGGTCGCTGGAAGTCCGGAGCCTATGCCCTTTACATGAGGCCGGACCCAGATTCATTTTCCTCATACGCCAGGCACCTCACGTCTTAGCTGCCTGGCCTTCTCCTCTCTCCTCACCTTGCACCTTTCACGTTTTTAACCTTTGTTGACACATGCTGCTCTTGGACTGTTGTTCTTGGCCGGTCCGAGGGCAGTATGTGTCCATCTATATTCAACTTCATCTATATTGTCTTCGTCTCATCAGTGTATTTGTTTGTCTCGTTGTGTAAATGTGTGCGTGTATGTCCTGTGTGTCTTACGTCAGAATAAACTGGCACAGCGGCCATTCTTTATCCATTATCCTCTTCAGCGTTGTCTGTCCACTAAGGTTCAATGCGGGCTTAGTACCCACTAAGGTTTATTGAACTGTGGGCAGAAGCGTGGGTTCGCTGTTGCTTGGCCTATGTTACAGGCCATGTGTGTATCTCATGATCCTTCTAACCTTCACTCATGTCTTTCCTTCTTTCACAGCTTCTGTCTGTCTCACCTTCTTTCCTCTGTGTTCTCTCATTTCCTATCCTTTATCAGTGGGTCTTCTGTTGTCTTCACCTCTGGGTGTCACAAACCTCCTTCCACTATATATTCTCCTCTCCTCGTTCCCGCTCTTGTCGCGTCCTTTTCTTTCCCACCCTCCTCTCCCCTTTTTTTTTTCTCTTCCCCCACTCTTATGTCTCGCTGGGGAGTTTTAAACCTCTATTCAAATTTCTGGGATATTCTCCCAGCTTTTTCATAACCAAAAAAATTTTTTCTAATTTATCCAAAATTTTCTTCTAGGGTGTATATGCCCCTGGGAGTTCAGTAGAAAGCCTTCCATCCTCATCCTTTCACTTGTTTTTATGTCTGTTATAATCTTTGATGTTTTTTGTAATTTTAAGCTCCTTCCCAAGGTCACCCATGGGTTTGTAATGCTTGATTATTGTATATATATATTAATTTATATTTACTTTCAAATGTCCTAATATTCCCTGTATTGTAATTATATTATGTGCCTAATATACTCTCTTTATACTTGTAGTTGAGGACCTCCACTGTTAGGGCCGGTCCGAGGGCAGTATGTGTCCATCTATATTCAACTTCATCTATTTTGTCTTCGTCTCATCAGTGTTATTTGTTTGTCTCGTTGTGTAAATGTGTGCGTGTATGTCCTGTGTGTCTTACGTCAGAATAAACTGGCACAGCGGCCATTCTTTATCCATTATCCTCTTCAGCGTTGTCTGTCCACTAAGGTTCAACAAATTTTGACCCATCTACAGATTGTACTACAGGGGCCCCTAGACATATTTTGCCATGGGGCCCGCAATGCTGCCAGTTCGCCCCTGAATGAAACAATAGGTTTAACATGTTTTAAAATATTGTATAACTCACGTGACTCAGCATAAAGAGTAGGACTGATGAAAACCAAAATTGTTATATAAAAACAATAGAACGTAGATTGGAACATTCTTTCCTCCTTATGTGATATACGCAGTGTGTCGTTTTATTTTGAGTTTAAAAGTTGCTTACTTTGCTGATAAGATATTGATAACAGAAAAATGTAATACTGTTATCATAAGAATGACACATGATAAGAACACATGTATATATATTGAATGTAGGACTGTCTCAATACGGCCAGAGTCGATCGATGCATCGAAAACGTTTTCCCAATCGATACTATCTCAAATATATCATTTCCACAGCATTAAGCATATTTATTGGTAAATATTACAAGAAATCCAGTGGAATCCATGCTGTTTACATCAATAAATGTCAAAATCACGCAATCACTGCTCTGCTCTTCTCTGAAATCCCACAAACAAGACAGCGAGGTTCAAAAAGGATGGACTGAGTGACGGAAATCGGAAATAATATTTACAATATTATTGTGATATTTTGTGGATAACTCAACAAAAAAGCCTGTATTTTGCCATTTCTCAGCTATGTCAAAAGGTATCAATACCTTTGATTCATCGGAAGTTTTTGTCAATCATCAGATTGAAAAAGTTTTGTTTTCTATGACATCCCTAAGTGAAGCACGGACAGGTGGTCACATGATGGTTTATCATGCATCAAACAAGTGTTGTTAAAGAGATATATATATTGCTATGGCTTATCAATATCACTAGACTGCTAATCAGAGGTGTATTTAGGAGGGGCCATTGGGCTCCGAGGGCCAAAATTAACATGGGGGAGATATATATATATAGGAAATATCACTTCATATTCCCCTCATGTTCTGAGATGCCTCTTAGGCAATTTGTAGATACGCTCCCGCGGCACTTTGGGGGGGGGGACGTACAGACCCACACTCACACTATGGGTCCTCATGAGGAGGTCGGCACTGTCCCCCCACATGTAGTTGGGGGCACTTACTCCCCCCCCCCCTTGTGGGCTGGGGTCGTGATCCCCACTTCATCTTCATGGGGGGGGGCACTGACCCCCACTTGTAGGAGAGGGGCACTAACCCTGACTTTGAGTAGATGCTGAACCCTCTGGAAGGGGGGCACTGACCCCCATTGGCAGGAGGGGGCACTGACCCCATCTGCAGGAGTAGATCCATAAGCAACAGTGATAGCAAGTGACTTCAAGTGAGTTTTACCCCTTGAAACCACAAGTGAATTGATAAAGAAGCAGTGACCAGCCAGTCACATTCCTAAAGGAGACAGCACTGACCCTGACCTTGAGTGAAATTTTATTTTACTTTGTAGCTTGTAGAATTCCAAAATAATCCAAAAGGAGAAACAAATTTGCAAACTGCAAAACCCTGCCTTTTGTGAGAAATGCTAGCTTAGACTGCATGTTTGTTTACATGGAAATAAAACATGATATTTTTAAATTTTGAATGATTCCAACTTGAATATTTTGACGATGAGGTAAGAGTGAAGTTCAGTGAAGCCACTGGAGACGTGTTGGAAGGCTTTGGGATGAGCTGCATGGATAGCCATAGTTGGTCATTTGGAGTGAAAGGGACAGAGAAAAAATACAACAAAGTCCTCGTCAACCAAGACCATTTTTCTGTAGTCAACGAAGCTGGGCAGGGCCGTAGCCTGCAGCTGCCCCCCCCCCCACTCTAGAATTTGACCAAAGAAGGTGCATTACATGCAAAAATTTCAATATTTTCAGGCTTTCCGGAGTGTGCATGCCTCCAGACCCGTAGGATCACCCAAGACTGAATGTTATAATATCCCAGGTTTCAAAGTGCTTTTAATTCAATACAATTATCACACAGTCTGGTGAAAATGAGAACTGCATGCTGCTGCCACCTGGCACAGAAGTTGATTTTGTATGCAACAGCATTGCTGTCGCAAAAGATTATCATTGCGCATTCACAAAATTTCTATTTAACATTGATGTATACTGGAGTCAGACTCGACAATCACATTCTCTAAGGAAGTAGACAAGGCCATCAGCACACTCAGAAAAAAGACCCGGTGTCTTCCAGACAAAATTGTGTGAGTTCCTCAGACTGAAATGATGTGGACCGCTCACAGGAGCTCGCGGAATAGCACACTAGTCACTAGGTGGCAACACATGACAGCATATATTCTGATCTGCCAAGGCTGGAAAAAGAAGTGGCAATGTGACAGTGGTCCACTTGTAGACAGATTATCACATCAAAGGTGAAAAGTGGTTCTCTTGGCATATCGTTTAGGGATTTAGGCCTAATGATACATTTTTATAAATTCTACATCAAAATTCCACCAAATACTTTTTTTTTTATTTTACAAAAAAAAGGTAATAAAAATGTGAAATGACTTATTTATTTATTTTTAAATAAAAAATAATAATGATAATAAGATTGTTTTGTCGCGCCTTAATTACTGGTGATTAATGACTGTCAACCTCGGGCAGGTGTCATTAAGGCCCTTGCCTAGTGGCTCGGGCCCTCGGTTGCCAGTCATTAATCACCGGTAAGGCCCTCCGAAAAAACGTTATTGTATAATTGTATCATTACCAAGCAATAAAAATTAATAACTAAACATTCTAAGTGAGCACAACTAATTATTTTGAAGCGTTTCAGAGAAAAAAAAGACATAAGACAAGATTTATTTCAATTCAGTTTACAAAAACATTCAAACATTAGCTCTCAGAGCTAGTCTCATCGAATACAAGTAACACTAATAGAAATAGTAAAAATAGGAGTTATCTAATCATAATAATACTCATAGCAGGTGCATCATCTCACTCATAAGGCTTTTTCCTCTCAACTCATAACACCTTCAATTCTACTCCTTAGCCCAACTACTCACCCGAAGTTACCAACTGGGCAACTTTTACCCATCAAAATTAATTATTTCCACAGTTCCAGAAATTTATCTTGAGATTTTGGGCAAAAAAACACATTTTTCCACTTTAAAATAGGGCAGCTATATATTTATCTGCTCAACAGGCCCAGCAATGCATTTCACATTGAAGGCCATTGAATTCCCCATCTTTTGATATGCTGCTTGACCCTCGATGGCTCATTTAACTACCCACTTCCGAGAAATATATCTTGGGAATTTGGCAAAAACCACATTTTCCGCATACAAATCTGGGCGCTATATATTTATCTTGGAAATCAACACCAGTAATGCATATCCATTGCAGGCCATTAAATTCCGCATCTTTTCGTATGCTGATTGAACTTCTATTACCAATATAACTACCACATTCCCAGATATTCAGTAGCGGCATTTCGCAAAAAATCACATTTTGCCACAGTAATCTCAGTGCTTGACATTTGTAGTCCTACAGACCACGCTCCATCACTGTACACTGTAGACTGCCAGCAGTTCTGTTCACTCCAGAATCCACTTCATCTAACTGGAAGTTGACTGGAAGCTGAACTGACGCTGGAAATGGGACATCGGTTGACATAACAAAGCTTGGAAGAAGATCGTACTGGGTGCATTTTTGTAAACCATCAAACCCTAACGGGTCAACAGCTAGTAATAACTGTAATAACCCTGACATAAAGCTTTTCATTATAATTATAATCCCCCGCCGCGAGCGGGGGATTATATTGATATTGTTCGTTTTATTATTATTCTTATTCTTATTCTTATTCTTATTATTATTATTATTCAGCTCAGGAAAACTGCGATTACTTCAAAACTATTAGAGATATTGGTTTACAAGTGAAGGGTAATATGCAACTCCATTGCGCGCTACTGCTTACGAAATTTCATGATCAAATTTCATGACACTTATGGGTTATGAGCAAAATATAAAAAAAATTTCCGGCGCAGGTTTCTGAGAAACTACGCATAACTGGGACCTGCTGATTTTTTCTAAGATACCTTGACAAAGTCTCCAGTGCAGAAAGGCGTCTCGTGGAGATTTCATGAATACATTTCAAGATATGATTTTTTGAAAATTGGACATCCCGAAAATTGACTGAAATTTTTCTGAAAAACAAGGAAGGAATGCTTGTAGAAAGCTGAAAGTAGGTACACTTACAGACCTACTCTAGTGTACCAACTTCACAAAGTTACGGACCGCTCGGACAAACGGTCTCGGAGCTACGGACGTCCAAAAACCCAATTTTCAAGTGCTCATATCTCGGTCCCTATTTAAGCTACAGCAAAGTATCACATATCACAAGAAAGGTCTGTTTCTTAGCTTTCCAATGATGTATAGCATTATAGTGTCAGACGCTCGACGTAGAATCGCGTCGGACATTGAAAATTTCATGTCACTTTTTGCGCCTAAAAAACCTTTTCGGCTCAAAAAGTCGATGAAATTCTTCATGCACGTCCATGAATATTTTATGTGGGATACCCATATCAGCCCTCCATATTATCCCCAAAGATCAATTACCTACATCAAATAGTTTTTCCTGGAGAATTTTTTGAATTTCAAAATTGAAATGTACATTGCTCCGCTTCTGGTTATTCGAATTTCATGAAATTAATACCAAAAGATGCGTAAAATTATGGCCTTTACTGTCCTCCAAGGAAAAACACCTCTTCTGCATAGCCAATTTCAAATAAATGATTTTATATATTCAATTATAACTCATGAACTATTGTTTCAGATCACTTAAAACTGAATGTACATGTTGCTAATTTTTTGCCCTTTTTTGTGGTATAAGGGCATCCTCATATCTCCAATACTTTGCTGGTAAAATAAAGCTAAAAAAATTATTCACAGATGCATGTAAGTCATATACTGTCTCACTGCCACCTTTCCCAGCAGCTGACCTTGTGCCTGCCACGACATTTCATAGGCATATGCACCAGCAAGATTACTACATTCATACATGGTATGAAGAATTCATCATGACGGATATGAACTGGAAGGACGGAGTAAGCAGGGCAGGGGAGATAAGGGGGGGCGCGGGGGATTATCCGATATTGCCGTACGGCAATATCAGTTATACTAGTTATAATTGTGACCTCAAGGCCTTTACATCTATTTTATTCAGTCCATTTTTAGCGACAGGTCGCCGTTCAGTATCTTTAAACTTGTTGGGTAATGCCTTCCTCATGCGGGCCCCTTGGTGTGAAAAAGTCTGTAGGCTTTTGGCCTTTGTCCTATGATGCATCAATATCAAATTGATTTTCATGTGTTAAATAGTAATTTGACACCTTTTTAAAAAAAAAAAATAGGCATTTCCAGCAGTAAATAAACTGCTGACTTTATTGCTTCACTTCTCACAAATATCCCGATTGCCTATAGTCGGCCTATATTGCACAGGTCCATCAACAAAACATGTCTGTTGAGTTTATTTAAGCCTCACCATATTGTTCATTATGTGCAGATCTTTATAAAAGTTACATGGCACCAAATGCAGGACTAATAGGTCAAGCATCAGTGCTGCAATAAAGTTTGAATTTGGTTTTTATTTTTCTCACTAGTATTTTTCCAAAGGTGCGCTTGGTTCACCAATTGTCTCATAATTCGGAGGAGGTACATATTCGCCATCCTCAATGTCAACACATGTTGGTTTTATACTTTCATATGCCGGGGGTAATTCTGAGTCATTTGTATATGCTGACTGACCATTTATGTCAAAGAGTGAATGTTGCTGTAGAGTGAAAATGGAAGATTCGCCATTTGTGGAAAATGCAGGGTTATAATTTGGTGGTAAGTTTGAACCTTGTTGATGATAATCAGATGGATCCGAGTGCGGTGGATAAAACTGGGGCGCTTGATATCCGTGTAAGTCACTCTGCCATGCAGCTGAATCGGGAGCAGCTGAATCGGCCTCAAGGTTGACCCCTGGTGGTGTCCATTCATTATCACCAGATGGCGCTTCACTACCAGTTGGTGGCGTCCACTCATTATTAACAGATGGCGCTGTCCATGGCTTCCTTGCAAGTCTGTTTTTGAACCTTACACATGCAACACAGCAGATGCACATTATTGGAAGCAATGAAAAAAAGATTGATGGAAGAATTACAGCAAGATCTGAAATTAAACAACAGTAATAACTCGTCAATGAAGTTTAGATTTCTCTGCCATCAAATAGCTTCGGGTTTTTTTAATCAAATCAGTGATGCAAATGGGGGAGCTTTGACAAGCTGAGATCAATAATGGAAAATTTTGTCGAGGGAGCTCTTGGCTGATGCGGAAGGCTTGCGCCATTCCAAATTTTTCAAAGGGAAAAATTCTGCATTATTTTGGCTAAAATTACCTGGAGTTGAAAAAGTGAGCAGTAGCTCCCTCGATGAAAAACTAGGGGAGCCTGCTACAGCTCCCCCAATTATCAGTGGTGAAATTGCAATTATCATGTTCCCTTATTCAGTCTTCCAGAAAATTTTAGCCAAAATTACTGTGTATGCTCTGCCGCCCCAGCCAAGATCTCCCTCTACAAAAATATTCCTTTGCCATCATTGTATTGGATGATTTAATGGACATTATTATTATCATTGCAGAAGAAGATTAAGACTACATCTGCATATCGCTTTGGCTCAGGTTGAGTGTTGGAATACTTGGAAATGTCACAGAGAAATATATATAAAAGATCATTGTTGTAATCGATGAAAGTCATAGTTAAGAATCACTTCGAGATAAAAGACAAGATGATATATAACTTCATTGTGTTATTAATAAACAGAGGCACAATGTAGGCCTGTGTCCTCTGAGCATAAAAAAAATCTGTGTGCGATATGCCTCTGAGAAAACTCATTTTGACAATACAGTGAATACACTGAAACAATTAAAGAAACCAAGCAGTGTAACCTGAGTAATTTAAAGAATTCACCATGAATGTATAAATATCTAAGTAGACCCCAGATAGTTTCGAATCATAGGAGAGGCGACTTTTTTGATACCACGGTCCATTATTGGGTTAATTGGGCTTTCTAGCCCATTTTTTCAGATCTTTGCCCAAATTCAATGTCAATTTTAAAGGCTGTCAGATTTATAGGAGGGCAGCTACTACCACCCCCCCCCCCCCCAACCTTCCAACTGCATGATTTCTACGCATTTTCTTCGAATGGCCAAACAACCCAACGTCATAATATATATATCTGTATGGTTCGGATTTGGTTCCCTTCCAATCCTTGGTCAGTAACTGATCAATATATATATATTCAAAACCTGTCGCAAAGCTTGCTATATATCAGACCTCCCAGCCGCTGTACTAGCCTGTAGGTTCCAGGATTCTGCATTCTTTTGACATGGTTTTCACAAAAAAATCAGGGTCCTAATCAATAAAATGTGTGTATTAAGAAAATTGTAACTATAGCTAAAACTTCCAGTTGACATGGTTATACAATGAACTTCCTGTAGTTTTTAAATTCAAGGCTAAATTAGAGCATCTGATCAATAACAGTAGTTGAGCAGTGAGCATCCTCCTCAAGCTTTATTCTGGGCAGTTTTTACCGGGTTGTCATACCAGCTCAATAATTTCGGAGGACAGAAAGGAATGAAATAACCATTTAATGGTAATTTTTTTCCAGGGTTTCTAAGTTGTCAAAAAATATGTTTTTTGCGTTAAAATTAGGATATGAGGGTTTTAGGCTAAAAAGGGGGAGAAAACCCTATTTTTGAGGGTTGGTTGAGAGGTCTGATATATACGGATAAGGAATTGCGGATCTTTAAATAATTAGGCATTCCTACTTGGTCCTGATGATGAAGGGGTGCGTCTTGTTGTAGTCGTTGTTGTGGAATGGGGTGTCGTGGGTTGATCGTAGTAGCATTCTTGTTCATCAACGCAATTTCCAGCACAGTCACATGTTCTGTCACAGACTAAGACAGGATCAATGCAACTACCGCCTCCACAGGAGAAACTCCCCCTAGAGCAGCCTGAAAAAGCAAAAAAAAAAAGACAGGTAAGTTAAGTTTCCAAAAACAAAAGAACAAGACAGGTAGAGCCTGGTTATAAGTTTTGCTTCAAACCACAAGCCAGAACCTGAATGGGGGAATTGTCTTAAATAAAGGATTGTTTTACATGCCATACCTATTTACTAATGACATGTAAGATTCTAGTCTTATGACAAGCAAGACTCCAGAGACAAATAAGACTCTAGATACTCTTTTAGGCTCCGGCCTGTTTTCAAACTAAGCTTACAAAAATAATAAAACAAAACAGTGAGTGGAGTATCTTGGTTCAAAGCTTTAGTTTTTTCATTAAGCTTCCAAAAATAACAAAACATGACAGGGAGCAAGTTTTGCTTCTCGCTAAGTATCCAAAAATAATTTTAAAGACGGGAAGAGTTTTGCGTCAAACATAGCTTCCAAAACAATACAAGAAGACAGGGAGTAAGTATTGCTTTAAGCTGAGCTTCCAACAATAACACAAAGAGACAGGTATTTAATTTTTGTTGATTTATGCTCTTCCTTAAATTGTACACCTATGATTATTGCACTGGTAGATAAGTCTATTAGAGCTTTTTTTCCTCGGTGATTATAAACTGTAATCTCTGTAATCTCCAAAATGAATTTAGTCGCCAAAAATTGTTTATGGCAGTTTTTAAGCTGTTATTTCTGTTTCATGCAGTTATACATGTATTAATTCTGCATTGAGAAAGCCTGGTTCCAATGCAAAACAATGTGTAACTGTCAGAAACACAAAGGACAGGGGAGAGGCCTCTCAACACCTATGGGCTACAGAGATTGAGACTGAGATTAAGCAATTGACTGTTTGTCGACAATGGTTTTGTTATACTTATACAAGTGATTATACAAGTTTCAGTCACCTGAGAGTCTTAGAAGCGACTACACAGTGATTATGAATGTATGAAAGTTATAATCACAGCACTCAGGTGACGCCAAGACAGGGACTATTGTTACAAATGATTGAGATGAATTAATTCCATGGCCACAATTCATACTGCAGCCCCCAGCCTCCCACGCCTGTGAAGATAGAGAGTAGATAGAGAGATAGACAGATAGAAAGACAGATAAATACTTGACTTTTTAAAAGAAGACATATATACATGTATATCTCTATGTATGCATCCCCCAAAATGAAAAATAACGAAATAAAATGACAATTACCTGTACACACATACTTCAAAAGGTACACACTTGTAACACAATGCATTACTTAATTGTAAACTGCAGTTCCAAGTTCAGAAAAGGTTAGGGAACACAGAATTTGTTTAGTAAACCAGCAATAGTAGACTTGGAGATTACACATGTGACAGAGCAGGTCTCTGTGTCTCTTTCCCAACAGTTAATGTATGACAATTTGACATGTTTTTCAGTCTTCACATTGTATAATCATAGCATTTTATACTTACACTGAGACTGAGATTTTACACTTCTGTTTGGGCCAAACTGAAACAATGTTTCAGAGGTGATCATTAACACATGACATTTATATTGTGATATAAACATTGTGGGTTTATGCTCAATGATAGATAAATAGATATATAGGTAGACAGATATATCATAGATAGATGGATAGTTAGATGGATAGATGGATAGGTGGATAGGTAGATGGACAGATAAATTGAACGAATTTTGTAATAAAAAGTATTTTCCACTCTTCTATAAAAAGTAAACCTGTTGATTCGCATTTCAAATACTTTAGACAAGTTTAGTGGGTCCCTTGTGTCAGTGTCTATGCTGAACAAGTAAAATGCCCCACTCATAAGGTACATGTGTAACGTATGGAGGGCTGCACGATACATTTATAAGGTAAACCTGCCAGGTACCTTGAACTGAGAAAACCATGCCTTGGCTCAGTTTAATATTCTTTATATTTATACAATATCTTTAGACTATATCCATGTTGAAACATGCTGAAGTGCTCGAATTTAATTTGATTGTTTTTCACGAGGTTGGTTGGGGCAGAGAGATCATGGATTAAATAGTTAATTCTATTGCAAATCATCACAGTTGCTAGAAATCTAACTGTCGACAGTGTTTGCTTGTTTAACACTGTTTTCCAAAATTGTAAGTAATCCCCTTAGTAGCCATAGTCGCCATTTAGAGAGATTACAACTCATAATCACCGAGGAAAAAAGGCTCTAGTTGGACCTTTAAAATGATGGGTATTACATCCCGTATGAGTATATACTTGTTATACAATAATAATAGGTCTATCTACATACGGGGAGAGATCCTCCATGGCCTAATGGTTAAGAGTGCTTGTTTGCACAACCACTGGCTCTGAGGGCGTGGGTTCGAATCCCACCCCGGAACTCAGTTTAGTCCGAGCCCATGGGACATTAAATGGAGGCGGGTTGTATCCAGTGTTCTATGCTGGGGCAACTGAAAGACCCAGGGCATCCCTGAATTAATAGGGTATGTACCAGACTCCACAGTCTTCTCATCTCATCATCATACGGCGATCGCCTGCCTCGATATAGCCCATTAAGATGCTGCAGAGGCGTAAAACACAAACAAACAAACAAACAAACAAACATACGGGGATTACGACAGTGATTATTGATAAGTGGCACAACGATAAGGCAGATGGCAGAATAATCCTTGTTGTTTACCTCTTCAAGGAGTCTGACTTTTAAATGAGTGTGATTGTTTGAGTCAGCTGGTGATTTTGTTCTTAAGACTGCAATTCAGCAGATAAGTGTGCTGTTGGTGAGAATCATATAGTTTTGGGGATTGAAACGTGCTAACAACCAGATTAATATCAACTGTTGCCTGTTGGTCACAGGATTTCAGTTAATTTGCAAACAAACCAGATAATATGTCATTTGGTGGGCTTCCCCAAAACCAAAATAGCCCTACCCCCTTATCGTTGTGCCACCTATCTATTATCACTGTCGTAACCCCCATACGGTGACAGACCTGTTGGCTAGCATGCCTGTAACATAATTATCATGATAGCAGTCTTTGTGTGAGCTGAGGCCAGACTTTTTTAATCTTTAGCTTCTCAGATCGACCGACCCAACAGATTTTCTGTCTACGGAAAAAAAATTTGAGCATAACCGGAACTTTTATCAAATTGTCATTATAAAAATTGAGATTTCACCTTTTTTTTTTCTTTCTGCCGACCGACCCTATAAAAAGTGAATCGAGAAGATCCGAGAAGCTAGAGATCAATTATGTCTGGCCTAAATAAAACTAAATGAAGGAATTGGACTTGGACTCACCTTCACAAGATCGTTCGTCAGAATTGTCCCCGCAGTCATCATCACCATCGCAGACCCAAGATATCCAGGTGCAGCGGTTGTTAGAACACCAGAACTCCGATGTAGTACCCTTACATGCTGTAAATACATCATCATTTTT